>CABHPQ010155033.1:9687-30845 GCA_902168405.1 Peromyscus aztecus
AAAAAAAAAAAAAAAAAGAATCCCGGTCTGGAAAAAAATAAATAAATAAAAACTAGTCAATCAAACCAAAAAAAACAAAGAAAATAAAAATTTAAAAATCATACTAAATTTCTGCATGAAATGTCTGTAAAGGTCTTCTAATTTGTGAGTTACTAGACATGTATACAAATCAAATATATGTCCACTTTTGTCAAACAATGGACCTCTTTATTTTGGGGTGTCAATAAGTTTGGCCTTTGAATATCAGTAGATTTTGAAGATCGCATTAGTATATGGAAACCATGAGAAACTTTACTTATTTCAACTCATACAAAGACGAGAAACCATGAGTATAACAGTTACTCAATTCAGATCTACATTTAACTGATAAAAACAATATTTGAACAATAGATTTCCAGGCTCCAATGAGCATTACTGTGGCATCAGTGGAGGCTAGTTTCACATAGAAATATTTCCATAGTTACTTATTGGTGGAACAAGTTGCTTTTCCATTATTTTCCCCATATTTAGTAAACAAATAGAAGTAAGACAACCCAGAAGTCAGTCCTTACTTTCCACTTTATTCAATACAGACTTTTTTGTTGTATACAACATGCTAGCTGGCCTGTAAGGTTCCATGGATGGGATTTCTCTGCTTCCCATCTTGTCATAGGTGCACAGGGATTAAAACCATAAACTAATTTGGCTGGCTTTGACTGTGTTCTCAGGATCGAAATTTAGGTCCTCAATATTCCATCTCCACAACTATATACACTAAGAAATCTGTCTAGTCCTACATTTCTAATTTTATGTCAGTCTGGTATATTCATTAATGGCATATATAATTTTGTAAAAATGATATATAGGATGGATAATCACAAGGTTTTTAAAGTAAGAAAAGAGTAAAATAATATCCTACTATGGATATCTTAAAGCAAAACTATGAAAATCTGGACTTACATTTTTTAACTGAATAATATTTATCATAAATGCATTTTGATCATGGTTTCATACAGTGTATTCTGATCATGGTTTTCCCTCTCCTAACTTTTTTCAGATCCTTCAGACCTACTCACTTATCCAACTCTACACACAGTTTTTTGCTTTCTCTTTCTCTTTTGAATATAATCAAATAGGAAAACAAGCTAACTAAGAACAAAGAACAACAAAAAATACAATAAAGAAACATACAGAGAGACACACATACATCATAAAACAAAAACACATACAATTGCAAACCTAGAAAGCATGATATTCAAGCAAAACACCAGTAAGACAAAAGATGCCTTAGCAAAGAATTATGAGACAAAATGTCTCTAAAAATACCATTTAGTTCATTTTGTGTTGACCATCTACTGCCGAATATGGGGACCATCTACAAATGTGGTGAATACACTCAATAAGACTTCTAAAATCTGAACATTGAAACTCTTTGATGATTTACTTATTGGTTTATAAAATTAAAACCTATGTTATTATTATTTTATTATTGAAATAATGGACCTCTTACAAAATTTTCTACTCATGAAACCTTTATGTCTACCCCAACTGTTCTATTAGCATTTTTAGAGGAATAGATACAATAGAATAATGATGTATTAAATGAGTACATACCAGATTGGCTAACAGGATATGGACCAAGTAGTTCACAATTAGTTGTCTCACAAAGAGAGGCTGAGAATTCAGCAGCTATTTGGTCCCTCAGCCTGGAATGCAAACTTCATGTTGAGGGTCTGGAGGATTCCTGGAGCACTTCAGTTCTCAGGCTGAAAGCTGGAAGGAGTTAGTTCTACTATGACTGGAGAAATCAGCTTCAGTGACATGGTAGATGAAATTACCAGTCAGCATGGAAGCAACTGAGCAAAAAAAATTAGTTGGTAAAAGCTGTCATTGTTTTTGAGTATTAATTTTACATTTTATTTAAATCTTGAAAACCTTTTATTTACAAATAGTTCTTTACATTTGAAATAATGTTAGCTTCTATAATTTTATCATCACAATTTAGTTTCATTTAAATTGTGTCATTTCTTCTTAGACATTTCTGTACTTATCTGTTTCATTATTATATCCACTTACTCATTAATTTTTAATATATTACCTTCCTGGATCATAAACATTTGGGTGATATGCTATTTGGTCATCTGATTCTGTTCAGTGGAAAATTTTACTTTTTGTTTTGTTTTGCTTTTCAAGAGAGGGTTTCTCTGTGTAGCTCTGGCTGTCCTGGAACTCACTCTGTAGACCAGACTGGCCTGGAACACAGAGAACTGCCTACCTCTGCCTCCCAAGTGCTGGGAGTAATGGCCTGTGCCATGATGCCTGGTGCAAATTTTACTTTTAGTTAAAAAGATTACACACAATTTGAGAATTTTATTTTTCAAAGTAACAATTCTTTGAAAAGAGCAGAAAGTAATATACTAATTCAGATCAATTATAATAAAATGTGGTCAATGAAAAACATGGGAAGTTATAAACATAACTAATATCTAATCATGTATCTCGCAAAATTGCTCAAGTAGAGATACAATTAATCTGTGCTACAAAAAAAGTCAGACATGAATACATATTCATTATATAATATATACTTTTTAGACACCTTTAAACAAATAAAAATCAAATGAGGAATGATTTCCATCCATAAGAATACTCATCTTTTGAACAAAACTCATTTCTCTCTGAATTATAAAAGAATATTAAATATTTGATGTATGTCTGTAATTTTTTAATAAATTGAATATTTTAATTTAATAAGACAAGAAAGTTTCAATAAGAAATCTGTATGTTGTTAAAATTTAATTAATAAAATTTAGCTTGTACTCATGTATTTTTAGAAATGAGTAAAACATATGAATTAACTTAGTTATATAAGCTTTTTGCTTAATTCCCAACTTTCTACAGAATGTTAATGTAGTCATACAACAATATTTATGGCTGCCAACTCATATTAATTTCTCACAATTTCTTTTCTTGATAGTGTCTGATGAGATATTCTTCACTGTTAGTGTATTAGCTACTTTCTTGTTTCCATGTCAATATATCTGAAAAAAGCCACTTAAGGAAGGAAGGCTTTCTTTTGGCTCAGGTTCCTGGGTAGTCAGTCCATCATGGCAAGGAGATCAAAGCAGAGAATACCTGAAGCAGCTGCTCACATCTGCAGCCTGGAAGCAGAGGGAGATGAGTGCTGCCGCTGAGAGTCCTTTCTCAGTCTTATCCCAATCCATGGAATATAGTACAACCCACCTGTGTGTGGGAGGGACCCCACTTCAAATAAACTAACCAAGACATTTACAGGCAAATGGGCCCTAACTGGCAATCTATGTCACATCTCTTCCCCTCAAGGCTCAAGGATCTTCTTAGAAGGCAGGGAAGAAATAGTGGAAAAAGCCAGAAACTGTAGAGAAGCCCTTTTATGGAAGAGGACCTTTGCATTCCAGAAATCAAACAGGATGTGGCTCAGTGCTCAAGGCCTGAACACGATCAAGCCAACTAAAATTCTTGCTTGGATAGGGGAGGGAGTCACAAAGTTCCACTCTTACTGAGGAGCTTTTAGAAGTTGTTGGCTGCTGAGAGAATGAGATAACTGCTTTCTTCAGGGAAACACCACCTGATCAGCCATTTGAGCTACTTTGTATTTTCCTACAAGCAACTATATGCATGCATACATTGGCAGCACTTAGTGGACTAGCTAGGTTAAAAATGCTGTAGTAATGGGAGGAGGCGGGAGGGTGTGTCAGAGGAGTTGGATAGGGCAATATAAGGGGTAGATTTGACCCAAACTCATTCTATATGCATATAAAACCCACAGCATTTAATTTAAAAGGGAATTTTACTCACAGGCATATTCAGAAGTTTGTTTTCTTGGTGAGTCTATAACTAATCTGGTTGACAATCAAATTTAACTATCATAATTAGTAAATGACCTACCTGAAAAAATATTTTCTTTATTAGTCACTATTAAGATTTTCTTAAATTAATGCTTTCTTTAATACTTTGATAATGTAAATTTTCAATTCAGTCAAAGAAGAAAAAATTTTCCTGTGATGTAACTGTAGAACTGGAGATCTGAGGAGAGCATTTTAGGTAGTTCTTCATTATTACTTGCACAGCTTGTTTCAGCTGACTTATTTCAAAACTCATTTTTCTTTCGAATATCTGAAACTAGCACAGCGCTTTCACATTTACTTCAGAGTTTACTGCTCGCTAATGGTCACGAATTCTGTCTTTGCTGTGTTCTAAGGTAAAGAATTTCCTGGGGAGACTTCCCTGGCTTGTGCTCACTAAACAACTTGCTACGTTTGAGCAACATTTACAATGACATTGCTAGTGAAGGAGATGTAAAATCCTCTTCTTTCAGAGCTGTACTGTTCAACCTTACATTGACGACATTGGATTCCACTACTGTTCTCTAAATTTATTTTTGTTTTATTTTTCTTTCCCCAAAGGACAGAAAATGTTGTACATTCTGTTTCCCCATGGTAGTTGGCAAATACTATGTAATAACTTCCCCTAATTTGGTTTCTTAGCCACAAGTTGTTTGAGGTGTATCCTCCCAGGCACATTTGTCTGGAAGTGGTTATGAGCTCAACAACACATAGAAAGAAGTCAAGGGCTACTCAAGAATTATTATTTAACTAGTCTTTTCAGTGTACAAGTTTTCCAGGGAGTTATTTTATTTCTTACTCATAATACATTTTTAAAAGGCAATAGAATTAGAAATGATAATATTGTTCACATTTTCAAGAAAAGGAAATCAAATCATAAGTGTAAAAAAAAAGTTGGCTACAACTTTCTTACAAGGGTAACATGAAGATTTAGATTCCAGTATTTGTCTACAGTGTTGCAAACTTCTCTATTTAACGTATACACACATACTAAATTAGAAGTAATAGGAAAATATTAAAGAGGTAACTGATTACTGAAGAGTTTAACAGATGTAAATACAAAATAATCAACAATCTAACATACAAGTGAATGAAATGAGTTAAAAAAAATGAATAAATGCCCAGGTCTCAATTAATGTTCTCACAAAATGTTTGTACTTGCTTACAGAGAACTTGACAACTGCTAAACATATGTAAAACATCTATCATAGGGGAATGTACTTAAAGACCCATTATATCTATTCTTTTGGTGATAATTATGGAACTGTGGACTAAACTTTTAGCTGATATGGCAGTCTTTAAATTTTCCCATTTGCTCCATTACATAGATTGGTTTTGTCTTTGGGGTTCTATGTTTTCTCATTCAGTGTCTCATCCTGGACATATGGATATTACTATTTTGTATTCCTTTATAAGAACTTCAGTTCTGTTTTATATTGAGAATGGCCTTTGCCATTTCTTTGATCATGTGTAATATTTTACATTGGGTGTTATGCGAATTTTAATAGCCCTTTAAATATCATTTATGATGTCTTGCTAGACTTTGGATTCAACTATGTTTCTCTGAATTCATTTTGTTTGTTTTGTTTTTCCTTAAAGAAAAAGAAGTTGTGTATTCCATTCCCCCATGGCAGTTGCCAGATACTGCATACTAACTCCACTTAGGTTGATTTTTTTTTTAGCCATGAGTTGTTTGAGTCGTATCCTCCCAAGAGTATTAGTCAGGAGGTTGTTAGGAGGTGAACAAGAGGTAGAATTCTTGCATTTCTAGCATCTTTCTAATAACTTCCAGTGTTATACCTTCCTGAGAACTGTCTTCTGGTTCTTTAGTCTTCAAATATGGCAATTTCCTATGAGACATACAGTCACTACCAAACTATAAACACAGTGAATATCACATTTTACTGGTCTAGATCTCTATTCTCACACAACCCATCCCTTTTAAGTAAAGTCATCACCATGAAATTTATCTTTGTCATCAATGGGAAGATCAATCTGCTAAAGATTACTTGGACATACTGGAAGTAAAATTATTCATATTTCACTTTTAAATTCCCACTATAGAGTACATAATCCTTTTTCTCTGTTGGAACTGAAAGATATATGCTTCTAGGTATGATTTATATGTACTTTAGGAGAATATAATTCATTTTTCAAAGCAAACCCAGTAATTATTTGAAAGTATAAAATATGTAATAAGGTTTTCTATTGAAATGAAAGCCTTTTTGGATGTAACTTTTGGATTTGAGTCAAATATATGTCTTAGAATGCATTTAGAAACCATTAAGAATACCGAGTGATAAAAAATAGAAAAATTGTAGCAGCATATTATTAGTCTTAGTAATTAGTGTCCTTCTCTTGCTGGTTATTTAAATATTCATAAGGGATGATTCACCTTTAAGGCATTAAACTACGTGGGTTTATAAGGATAGACTTTTTCCTTTGCGCTATGTCTGTGATATTCAGCAAAAATTCCATCTCTTATGCTTGTTAGATCTAGGAGGAGTGTGTGACTTAAATCTGAGAAAACTGTAATAGGGAAATGCTGGGGAAATCTAGGATTAAACAATCACCCTGTTCTCTGCTGATTGTGTGCTCTGATGTGCTAATCCGATGAAGAGTGGGAAAGTATGCAGGCATTTGTTCACTATTAGAGAGAATAACCTGAGAATGGCAGGGAAGCCAGGGAGATGATGGGAAGATAGATAGAAGCTCATTCTTACAAAGTTCACTCCGCATTTCCAAAGAGCATACACAATATATTACCCTCTCCTCCCTTTCACATTCCCTGTAGAATGCATCTACTGCAGATGCTTTGCTTTACCAAACAAGGCTGAGGTTTTCTTTGGCTGTTACAAGCAACATATCTTTTTGTAATGGGATCAAGTTGTTTACTTAAGAGTTAAAGGTAGCCATTTTGTATCCTGTTGTGCTATAGTTTTATGTACTCAGCTGAACTTCTGACATATACAAGTCTCTTAAAAATGGAAAGACAATTGTTTTCCATCTTCCAATATATTTTTTCATGTTACTTATAGTTTGTCTCCTTTTCCGTGGAGCTATTGCCTTCCAACAAGACATGACACCCACCACTGTAAAGTACAATTGCAGTTGTGGCCTGTGAAACACCTTGGCTTTCAGATACGTCAATTAAATAAACAGAACAATGCAGCGATGACTAAGTCCACCCGGATGGAGGCTACAAACATTGCTTTGTAGGAAAAGAGTGGACAGGGCCTCACCTGGCATTTCAGTCATAACTGTCACAAGGTAAATATGGTTGTGGTTATTTGCATAAAATGCCCTGCATTGGCTCTTGTTTTTAAACTATGGTCCCCAGTGAGTGGTGCTGTTGGAGAAGTTTAGGAAATAGAAACTTGTTGGAAGATGTATGTTACTGGAAGTGGCCTTTGGGAGATTAAACGGTTCTGCCACTTCCTGTTTACTTTCTCTGGGATTTACCTGTGGTTCTGCTTCTGCTCCTGTTACCATGCCTGCCTGCCGTGACACACTCTTATCCCTCAGTCACTGTAACCCAAACAAATTCGTCCTCCCGAAAGTTGCCTTGGTCATTGCATTTTATCACAGCAATAGGAAAGTGACTAATGTATGGTCTTTGGTGTGGTTGAATATAAAGGAAGGGGAAGGTTGACTGACTACTGGAATCTGTAACCAATGTTAATTGCTTTTTAGCAGTGATGTTCCACATTGGTGCAAAGCTTTGTAGTGAGTCAAACTGCCTTCGCTTTACCAACAGTCTAATATGAAACTTTTCAATGTACTCCTATAAGTATACTCAGTAAATTCATTGATTCACCAAATTATGCAAAGACAAGATTAATTTCTGTCTGTTGGCTTTTCCACATGGCTACTCAGGTCTCCAGACCATAGGACATTATTTCTTGAAATCAGCCACCATCCTCCTCCCATGTAGTTAATATTTTCTGGAACTACCCTCAGGGTCATGTAGATAAGTACACTGTACTAATTCCATTTCCCTATAAAAAACAATTAATACTTAATTATATTGTTACTACTTAGAATTACAATTTTTAATATAGAGAGTATTGAACAACTGTTCATTGAATTAGGCTGAGAGATGACTCAGTACGTCAAGGTACTTACTGCTCCTCAGTAAGACCTGAACTGAATTTCCAGAGACCAAGTTGTATGAGACACAACTTACTGTAACCCCAGTTCCCGGAGGCCATTACCTGCTATTAACCTCCAAAGGAACCTCCACTCATGTAACACAGACCCACCCACAGACATACACAGGATAAAACTAAACACTTTATATATGTTCATTGAATGAAAATATAATTGTGAATGTATATTACTTTTAGGCACTTATTATTAAATGTGAATACTGAAAACAAGGTTTGCTATTAAACTTATCATAGTTGTTCTGTATTGGGAATCTCAGATATATAATCTCAAGTATCTGGGACTTCTGTTGCCATTATTTGCTATGAAAAAAAATTTTTCAACATCTAAAACATTCTCATCTATCTGAAAATGGAACTTCACTTATATAATTTTCTAACCCCCACCCCGTGTGTGTGTGTATGTGTGTGTGTGTGTGTATGTGTGTGTGTGTCTGTATGTGTGTGTATATGTATGTGTGTATGTGTGTGTGTATATGTGTGTATGTGTGTGTATGTGTGTGTATATGCGTGTGTATGTGTGTGTGTGTGTGTGTGTGTGTGTGTGTGTGTGTGTTTGAAGATCAAACACAGAACAAAGCTCACACTAGGCAAACACTGTCCACTGTGGAAAATCCTAATTTTGCATCTTCTTTTTTTTTCTTTCCTTTTGAAAACCTTATGATACTTCTACCATTTATTTAAAATCTTTTTTTCTCATAATAGATTATGGTTTCCCCTTCCTCTCCTCCTCATCTCCCCACTTCCCCACGTGTCCAAACTTGCCTGCTTTCTGCATCTCATTAGAAAACAAACAGGCTTCCAAGAGCTAATAATACAATAAAATATGCCTCGAAAAAACAAAACTAACACACCATAATAGTACAAAATAGACAAACAGAAGGAAAGTAGCCCAAGGAAATATGCACAGGAAACAGGTATAGACACAAACACCCACTCATTTACACACTCAAGAATCCCATAAAACCACCAAACTGGAAGCCATAATATATATTCAAATGATCTGTAGGTAAAAGGAAATAATATATGTACAGAAAATAAATTAAAATTAAAAAGAAGTGAAAACAATGAGAAAAATAATAAAAAAAGAACATGACATTATGAGATCCTTAAGAGTAGTTTGTAAGACCAGTGAGACTTCCATGTAGAAAACTAAATTTTCATTGCAAGTGGCTATCAACTGGAGATAGCTTCTGTTTTGCTGTTGTTGCGTGTGCGTGTGCGTGTGCGTGTGCGTGTGCGTGTGCGTGTGCGTGTGTGTGTGTGTGTGTGTGTGTGTTGTTTTTAGTGACAGGGTTTCTCTGTGTAGCCTTGGCTCTCCTTAAAGGTATGTGCAACCATGCCTGACAGCTTCTGGGCTATTAGTAGAGACATGTGTCCACTTCTCTACTCAGCTCCAGAACCCTTTGCAATGCAGACAGGAAACTCAAATGTTCAAAACATTCTTAGTCATCAGAGAGATGCAAATTCAAACATCTTTGAGATTTCATATTACACCCAACAGAATAGCTAAGATCAGTAAAACAAGTGACAGCTCACTCTGGCAAGAATGGGGAGTGAGGGGAATTCCTGAATTCTTCAGAAGATGTCGTTCTATGCAGCCCAGGCAGACCTAGAGGCCACGACTAGCTTGGCTACTAAAAAAAAAAATTTAATTTTGACTCAGAAACTCAGCTTATAGGATTGTGACAATGTGGCACTTGTACTCTGTTATATCTTAGATTGTGCTTGATTTCCTAAATTTTAAAGCATGCAAGAATAATATTTCCCCAAACCTAGATTTAGCAACTGCAGAAATGTCATGAGTCTTCAATTAATTTCATTAAATTTGTCTTGGTGATATCTTGTTAACTTAATAAAATTATATTAATTGATCACATATAAATGTCTATTGTACTGCTACTGGGTCATTCAAAGCACACTCATGAATGCACACTCATACACTCACATACTTCATATGCACATATGTACATATATATATATATGCTCTTTTATATGAAACTATTTAAATATGTATTCTCAAATTTGTATTCTCTTTATAGAGAGTAATTAACTTTAAAATATGAGCAGACTCAAGATAGCAGTAATTTAGAAACACAGCCCTGTTTACACAATAGACTACAACCAAGCTTAAACTACAGTGTCCAGTTTCTCATGGAAGCAGTATCTTAGAGATACAGATTTAAGAAATACTAACAGTAAATTCTGAGAAATTACTTGGGAACCTGAAAAGTCACAGCTGAGCAGTCATGCATGACCTGTTGTCATGGTAATGTAGTATTTCTAATTCTTGCTAACTGACTCCAGTTACATTATACTACAGATAGTATACCATTTACTATCCCACCTAAAATGAATACCTTGATGCTACACTTAGAGTGGCTAATCAGTATAATAGTTTTCTTGAATTAGAATGGAATATTAAAGAAGTCAGTAACATGGCTCAATTTCAGTTCATGTTCAGTGGTCTGATGTCAGACTTCTCTTCAGCAGTAAGGTAAGGATGATTCAAAGTTGTCAGCAAGTCATGGAAAGAAAGGAAAGCAGAGATGAAATAAAGAAAGTATCTCCTCTATGATTCATTTTTTCAATTCATAAATTTGCTTCTATATATTAAAGTTTAAAGTAAAGCTTCATTTCTGTTTCACTGCATTGTATGTATTTTTGCATTAGTCTATTTTTGTTTCCATAACAAAATAATGACAGTTAAGTACTTCATAGAGAAAATAGGTTGATTCAGGTCATAATTCTGGAGAACTGATAGCATGGCACTAGCTTTAGCATCTGGAGAGGGCCCTGCGCTTAATAGCATCATGCAACCGGAGCAGATAGGAGGCAAGTTATAGAGTGAGACATGAAACAAGGGGTTATACCAAGATACTGAAGAAAATCACTTTAAAGACCATTTCCATACTGATTAAATATGTACTGTACTTAAAGTGGGAGCTCACTCACTATCCAGAGGAGGAAAGGATTATTCCTTCTCAACCATGTAATTATACCTTATAAGCAGTACCCCCTCTATCTTCACAGTAAGGTCCATGTTGTCACATCAAAGCTTCAACTAATATGTCATCTCCGTTTAGTACATTCAGATACTTTGGAGTTAAAAGACTGATTTTCTTAATTATTTATTATTCATTGGAAAGATGAAAACAGAGGGGAAAATGATTAATCTGCAAATATCTTCTACATAGTCCATAACAGAAAAAGCCTAAACACTGATATTTCATAGTTTCCACTCAAGTGTGCTTTCAAAATCACAATATTTAATGTTAGTAACTCTGGGAACTGACAAAAGATATTAAAAATGAAGAGAGAGATGTGATAGATGAAAATGGAATAAAAAGCAGGGATGTTAAGGGGATGAAGAGGAAAGAGTGATGCTGGATTTGACCATACCAAATTACATGCATGCATAAAAATCTCAAACAATGAAAAAAGGAAGCTATAGCAGGAATTTAGAGAGTCTTATTAATAAAATCAAACCTGAGGCCAGTTATTGGGGTGAATACTGGAAGATCAGAGAAACAGAACAAGCCACAGCTAACCTCACCTGGCCAACTTCTCAGCTGATCTTTTTCGTCAAACTGGAAGCCTCTGTGTCCTCATATCCGAATGGCTATCAGCTGAACTGTGCTGCTCCAAACCTAAATGCTTAACCAGCCAAATGCTTAACCAGTCAAATGCTGCTAGTTTCTGGTCCTCATGCCTTATTTACCTTTCTGCTTTCTACCATTAGTCCCTTCCTGGGATTAAAGACGTGAGTCACCATGCTTGGCTGTATCCTTGAATAGATGGATTTCTGCCTCTGGAATGCTAGGATTAAAGGCATGTGCTACCACTGCCAATCCTAAGTATCTAGTGCCTTTTCTGTTCTCTGACCCCAGATAAATTTATTAGGGTACACAATATTTTGGGGAACACAATACCACCATAGGAAGCAGTTGAATCAATAGATCTATTTCTTCCACAAAATGAAATTGAACTTTTTCAGAGAGTATCAGCAAATTATATACTCAGATTTAAAGATTCCTAGCTAGATCCCAAAGGAAAGAGAACATGTTTTGCTTGTTTTCCTAGGTCTAGGTTGCTTCATGCAGTATAACATATTCACTTTCATTAATTGATTTGCAAACTTAATTTAATAGTTTCATTTTTATTTAGGTCTGGAGTGAATTCCATTGTATGTATGTACAATATTTTTAATTTTTCATGAACTGATCAATTTCTAAACTGCTTCCATTTCTTAGCTATTGTGAATAACCTATGAACTGTAACAATGACTAGCTTGGCAAGATATTCCTAATTGCATAATCGTCACACTTACAGCTTGGAAAATAACTGCAGCTGTTCAATTTGACTTAAGACCTTTTCAACCTTAGATACTGTAAATCTTGCTCACTACCCATAGCTTGAGATGCCATAGACCCTAAGCCACTATAGCTTCTGTGTTCTGTACATTTATCATGCCCACAGGTAAGTGTAGATCACAATCAGAGAAGATTCTTTTTGCAGCAGGCACTTTACTGCAAATTTCCCCAACTAGTCAACATGAAGAAAATAGATGACTGTGAGAATCTCAGACCCAATTAGTACATCTACAACATAATCTCTACATGTAAGTTTCAGAGAACAGCTTAGAAGAGGATGTAAAAGCATTGTAAAAGACAGAGGACAAGGGTGCCTGCTATAATATAGATATGACAACTGTGCAATTGTGGAATATCAATAATATGGTTGCATGAACAAACTTCCATAATGCCAATGCTACTTCTACCTCTAGATGAAAGTTTATATGAAGTCATTACATTAGCTGGTAAGAGAAAAAGAACCAAGTTTATTTATTTATTTATCTATCTATCTATCTATCTATCTATCTATCTATCTATCTATTTATTTATTATTTTTTACCCAGAGGCAAATTCCCCAATAGTTTACCCAAAATTTAGTGGTCAAGTGCTTGGCCCTAAACACGTGCCTTAGAACAGCTTTCAATCATCTCAGTAGGGGTGTGTGTGTGTGTGTGTGTGTGTGTGTGTGTGTGTGTGTGTGTCTTTGTGTCTGTGTGAGATTACAAAAGAAGATATGAACCTGAGATGTCAGATAGGAAGTAGGACTGAGGCAGAAGAGAGAGAGCTAGAGAGAGGAAGTGGTGGGAAAGATGTTACTAGTGTATTTGTGTATGGAATATACATATATATATATTTGTGAATTTAATATATATATATATATTCATATCAAGAAAAAAGAATATTAGATAAGAATCTTCTATGACCATAGGGTACTATCAGTTCCAGTTGAGAGTGGCTAAGAATGAACACATTTCTTAAAGCAGAACTTTTAACCTAAAACCACTCTATAACCAGGTTAAGAATCAAAAAGCACCATTAAAATATTGAAACTATGTTGTTTGTGTTTGTACTGTGGCTTTGAAGAGACTCTTGATGTCTAGGTTCAAAATCATATCCGTACCAAAAAATGAAAAAACAAACAAACAAACAAAAACACCTGTTGTTACTTTTTATTGTTCTCTCACACAGTGCATCACAACTGAAGTTTCTCCACCAAGCACTCCTCCCAGTGACCCCCACACCTACCCTCTTCCCCAGATCCTCTCCTCCTCCATTTCCCTTCAGAAAGGAGCATTATGAAGTAAAAAATTAACATGAAACAATAAACGGGAAAGAAAATGTAAGCCATCACAATGGGAAACTGAGCATGCAAAATTTAGCATTTAACACTGGGAAGGTAAAAGTGGGATTCAATGGGGGAAAAAAGAGAATTACTGGTAACCTGAGAGAGTTTAATGTTACTAATAATTTACTGTCCAATACTAGTGAAGGAAGTTTTATAATGTTCACATATGAAAAACCGCTATGACTGTCATACTCTGGATGATAAAAGCTTTGTCTTCATTAAACATAAAGATGAAGTAATATACCCATGTGTCCAAAGAGAAAAGTAAACTTTGTTGATTTATATATCTATTTCGGGTACTTTAGAGGACACTTTATGTCATGGGCCATTTCATGATTGCAATTAATACAACATTTAGAGCGTAGCATGTTAATCAATAAAAATGTGGGAAAACACTACCATACATACAGTTGGTGAACGTTTATTACTTAATGGAGTGTACTACTTAAAACTTCCTACTTGAATTATTTAAAGAAAAGTATTTTATTAATTTAATAATTAATTTATTAATTTAAAAGTTAATGTATTAATGAGAAATATAAATTATATGCATAATAATTTATTTTGAACACTAGAACCATTTAAAATACCCATAATACAATTACATCATGTGCATAGATAGTTTTTTTTTGTTTTGGGTTTTTTGTTTTTTGTTTTTTTGTTTTTCTTGTTTTTTGTTTTTTGTTTTTTGTTTTTTGTTGTTTTTTTTTTTTTTTGGTTTTTTAGGCAGGGTTTCTCTGTGTAGCTTTGCACCTTTCCGGGAACTCACTCAGTAGCCCAGGCTGGCCTCAAACTCACAAAGATCCACCTTCCTCTGCCTCCCAAGTTCCACCACTGCCCAGCTAGTTTTATATGTAGATCTTAGGAGATATGAAGAGGAAGTTTGTGTAAATAAAAAGTAAGTAGCAAGTAAGTTTGTACAAAACTATGAATTTCACAGAACAGTTTCTAAGAGACAAATACCAAGAGAGACAGTAAAAATACATAAACATAGAAACAAAGCATTTAGTCTCATGTGAGTTTGTAAGAAAGCAGAACATATTGAGATATGCCTTTGGGGAATGGCGGCTGGGCCTAAGTTTAACACATTCAGTTAAATAATAATTAAAAGTAAATAGTAACAATGGTAGCTGATTTTTCTTTGTAGTTTTACACTTTGTAAGTTTCGATATTTGAAAAGTGAGGAGACATGGCTTACCTTCCAGAAAGTCTACTTTAACTGAACACTAAAATTTTACTGTAGGGCTGTTGAGACGGCTCAGCCAGTAAAAGGACATGCTGTTCTTGCCGAAAAACAGATTTTGATTCTCAGCACTAACATGGCTCATGCAATCTTCTCAAAGTCCAGTTCTAGGGGATCCACTGCTATCTTCTGGTACTTATACATGTGTTCAGGCAAAAAATAAACAAACAAAAAACCTCATACACATAAAATAAAAGCAAATGAATATTTTAAAAGTAAATAATTCATCATGCAAAAATTATTAATTATCTTGTTATGGAGAGTGAAGTAATCCTGCTATATCATTCTACCAATGAACCACTGTGTGCCTTTTTTTTTTCCTGACTTTTTTTGTAATTAAAAACAAACTTTCTTCTTATTTATTTTCATTGGAGAAGATTACTAACATTTTGTTCTCATTTTACTTCCTTTTAATCTTTTCAATATATATGTTCGGTGTAGGTATCATGAAGTGATGGAATAATTAGGAAAATAATGAGAGACTCATATAAGCAAACAGGAAAATAACTTGACTGTGTTTTATCTTCTGCTTAGCTTATAGAGTTTTCTAATTTCTGCACTGTTCAGTCAATATCTCATTTACTCCAAGGCTCCTTGCTGCTTGCAATAACTTACCAATAGGAGAGAATGAGAGAAGTAACAATAATATGTCAGTGAATTTAGTGATTCAAGGGAAACAATAATGGAATCTCAATTCTTATTACAAGTTAGTTGTAGTCTACCATGGCACATATTAGCATAATGCTGTTGATTACTCTCAGTGGAGTTTATTCCATATGAAAATTGAGGAAGTCAGGTGTTCAGTATCAGTATCTAGAGTTATGACAATATAATATTTGTATATATCAGCAGGAGAGAAAGGTAAGGTCTCTGAGAAAGGTTTCCCCATGAAACCAAGGAGATTTCATTTGAGAAATCTTTTGACTCATCCTAAGCATGGATATTATAATAGTCAAAATTATGAGTTCAACTCATTTAAACATAGCAAGTGAGCATCAGGTAGTTGATGGTACATGCTTTGAATTTGAGAAGTGATCCAAAACAATTATGCCTAAAAGTATGCAAGAACTGTAGGGGTTGGGGGAGGTGCAATTGATTGGGATACAAGCAGAAGCTCAGATTCTCTCATGAGTGCTTAAATTTTTTAATAAATGCATTACTGATCTAATGAACTGCTTTGTTTAAAGGATATGTCTGCACATTCCTGAATACCTAGGCTTTCACAATGTGAGACTTTATTCCCTTCTCTTTGAGTAAGTATAGTCAAGAGTTTGTTATTTGTTTTTAGCCAAGGTATACAGTAGAAGTGAAGGATGCCAACACTAAATTATGTCATCAAAGATACTCATTCCTTAATGGAGCTCGCTCTCCTTCATGCTCATAATTATACTCTTCTAAGTCTAAGGAAGTCTACTGGCTTCTCCCCATATCTCTCAGATACTAGAATACTACAACAACAACAGTCATAACAAATGCTGTAATCAATAGTTTGCAAACAGATGAGTTACATGCAGTTCCCTTAAGGCTTCCAACAACCACTGGGGACTTTTGAAAGTACTCTCCCTCATCTAACATTTGTGATCATTGGTAGAAAACTTGACTACTAGTTTAGGATGTGCTCTGTCCTAGTTGGGGTTTCTATTACTGTGAAGAGACACCATGATTATAGAAAGTCTTACAAAGGAAAAAACATTTAATTGGGGTGGCTTACATTTTCAAAGGTTTAGTCCATTATTATCATGGTGGGACATGGCCGCAAGCAGTAAATACAGTGCTGCAGAAGGAGCTGAGAGTTGAGAAGAAGCTACATCTTGATCCTTCAGGCAACATGAAGTGGTCTGAGACACTAGGGGTGGCTTGAACATATGTGAGACCTCAAAGCATACCTCCATAGTGACACACTTCCTCCAACAAGTACATACCTGATCTAACAAAGCCACACATACCAATAGGGTCATCCTTATGAGCTTATGGGGGACAATTACATTAAAATTACCACATTCCACTCCTTGACCTCCCTAAACTTGTCACAATATCACAATGCCAAAATGCATTTTGTCTACCTTCAAAAGTCCCCATTGTCTATACAATTTCAACAATGTTTTAAAGTCCAAACTTCAAAGTCTCTTCTGAGATTCATGCAGTCTCTTAACTGAAATCCCTATAAAATCAAAATAAAAAAAATTATCACATTCTTCCTACATATAATGACACAGGATATATTTTATAATTCGAAAACATAAGGAAAGGGAGTACAGTGAGAAAATACTGGACCAAAGAAAGATCCAAAACCAGCTGGGCAAAGTCTTCATGTCTGATGTCAAAATGTTCTTCAGAGCTCCAACTATTTCAGCTTTGGGGATCGCAACATACCTCTTTCCCTTGGACTGTTTCCATTCTCTGTTAGCAGCTCTTCATGGACAGGTATCCCATGGCTCTGGCATCTCCAAAATGTTGGAGTCTCATGGCAATCCAGGCTTCACCTTCACACCTTCATTCAATGGCCTCTCTAGGCCTCTATTCAGGGTCTCAGTAGCTTTCCTTAGTTGCAGAGGAAAATTCCAGAACCCTTTTCTTCTATTCTTCACTCTAAACCAAGTGGCTAAAGTTGACAAGTTCTGCTGCTGGCTGGGGCACAAACTTGGGGCCCTGTTCCAATTACATCTTCACCAACTTTCTGTTTTCCGTGTTATCCTTCACTGCCTAAGCTTGGATGTCTTTGAACTTGCTCTGTATACCAGTTTGGCCTCAAACTCAGAGATCCTACCAGCCTCTGCTTTCCAAGTGCTGGGATTAAAGGTGTGCACCACCACCACACCAGGCTCTAAACTTTTTTTAATTCCTTTGGAAACTTAGCTCAGTTGGATCTTGCCTTGTGATCACCATTCCCTTTATTCTGTTTCTTAATCTCCTTGAACACAGAATTTAGCTCCATTACACTTCCATTTCTGCTCGTTTTACATTTTGTATTTTTCCTTGCTCAGCTTACTCCTTTTCATTATAAATATTTATAAGCATGAACACTAGTATCTATACAACAAAATCTATACTAGACTCTTTAAAGTTTGCCACTGCCAATGGAGTTAGTCTCTTCACTTTTGCCTCATGCAGAGACTTTTGACAAAGCCCAAGAGCAGCATTTTCTTCACCAAAATAATCACAATAAAGATGTCTGGGCAATGTACTAAAATTCATCTCCTCTGAAACCTCCTTAGCCAGCTATCCACAGTTCAAATCATTCTCATCACCAGTGTTTTCCATGCTCTTACTATTATGGCCTTTTAAGCGGTGCTTAAAGCATTCAACTGCTTTTCTAATCCACAGTTTCAAGGTCCATATTCCTTCAAACAAAAGCACGGTCAGCCCTGTGACAGCAGTAACCCAGTACCTGGCACCAACTTCTGTCTTAGGGTTTCTATTGCTTTGAAGAGACACCATGACCACGGCAACTCTTATAAAAGAAAAACACTTAATTGGGGTGGCTTACATTTTCAGAGGTTGAGTCCATTATCCTCATGGTAGGACATGGTAGCATGCAGGCAGACATGGTGCTAGAGGCTGAGAGTGGAGAAGGATCAACATTTTGATTCCAGAGGCAGCATGAAGTGGTCTGAGATACTGGGGGTGGCTTGAGAGTATTTGAGACCTCAAAGCCGACGTCCACAACTCCATAAGGACACACCTACTCCAACAAAGCCAGACCTTCCAATAGTGCCATTCCCTATCAGCTTATGGGGACCACTTATTGCATGTTTTAACTAAATCCAGCATTTCACATCTACAAAATCAGAGATACAGTTTATCATTTTGCATGAAAGTGACTTGTTGTGCAGAAACATATAACTGATAAATACTTTAAAACATTTGAGCTAACAGAAATATGGATCTCTGTTACAAGGTATTATTTTACAATTTAAAGTTTATGGTTTAAACAAGATGTGCTGGATGCACTTAAAGTTTCCTTAAGCTAGACTATTAATGATTTCTATAACAAGAAAATGTTACTTATTAGTATTCTAATAAGTGAAATATTAGCACTTCGCCAAATTTAATATTTATATACAAAGAATAGTATATTTGGACAACATACAGAATATGTATGTTTGTACATATGCATATATTATATATTCTGAATATACTTTATAGTTTATTAATAACAAATTCAATGAGCTCACTTATATTTTCTTTGGTCTTAAGACCACCACAGGCAATGAAAATTTTATTCTAAAAGAAACATAATTTCCTAGAAATTTATAATCATATTCCCATATCTAATTTCCTGTGTTTGTGTTATCTTTGAAGAGTTTTATGAAACTTAATAATTACTCCTTCTCTGTTTCTTACTTTATTTTTGTGAATTCAGATATAAGATATACTACTAAATTGAAATTAGTCATAGATTCAATCTGTTTTCATAAAAGTGCTAGATTCATTCATATAATGGGAAAGATTGAAAGAGATAATAAAATGTGATTCGTGAGTTACAGTTAACTACTATAATTTAATTGATACTATGTAGGTATTTTTCAAGAGAATAAACAAATATGCTCCAAAATCGTGCTTCAGAGTGGGGCATTTGAAGGGAACCTAAGAGAAAGCAAGGGAAGTATAGCACAAGAACCTACTTTCTAAAAACTACGTGTTAAAAATGTCTTACTATGCAAATCAGACACAGCAGGTGTACAACCTGCTTGTCTCCAGCTGGATTTGGAAGTAAAAGTTTATTTGAAAGGAGCGAAAATTTTACAGCCTGGACCCTTGAAATATTGTGAGTATTGCTCTTACATACAGGGATGATTTTTCCATTTGGTGATGTTTGTCTAGAGCCTTTTCCTTCCATGGATTGACTTTCTCACCTGTTTCTGTGTGTATAAAGTTTCTTTTCCTCACAGATCTCTTTCTCAGCTGTTATTATTTGTCTTCAGTATGTTTTCTCTTTTATGCTTTCTCGGTGCTTCTGAGACATTTCTCTGTAAAAGCATCTTCAGGCAATAATTTTCAGATGATAAATTTAGAATCTGAAACTTAATCTCTGTTTTTATGAGTGTAATTTGCATCAGGTTGTACAGTTACACATGGCAGTCCTGCAATTCTGAACACATTTCGAGAATAAACAATTATGCTATTCTAATGTTAATAAGATAACTAGATAAAACAATTTCGAAAGATATCCCAAGTATTTGCACATACTCTGCCCACCCCATACACATACACTAGTGC
This sequence comes from Peromyscus aztecus, assembly GCA_902168405.1. Taxonomy (NCBI): domain Eukaryota; kingdom Metazoa; phylum Chordata; class Mammalia; order Rodentia; family Cricetidae; genus Peromyscus; species Peromyscus aztecus. Next base: position 29,877 of record CABHPQ010155033.1, read on the forward strand.
AACAATGTGGTCTGGTTTAATCAAAGAATGTTAAAATAAGAAAACAAAAGTTGACCTAAGATGAATATTTATATGGGAAAATGAGTAAGTTTAGGTAAACTTGTCCACAATGTCATTAAATATATGTCATTCTTTGTAACTCTCTTGAAGCACTTTATTTTGTCACATCAAAATCTATGGGTATTTGATAATAGAGAGAAATTATAAAATTATTTATTATCACAAACCATTAATTTCAGTTTTGCAATCTCTATTGTAATACACTATGGAATTCAACTACTGGACATATTTCATTAATTTAAAAAATATGAATGTTGAGTTAAATATACAAATATTTCAAATTATATCAGAAATATATATATATGGGATCATTCATATTGCTAGGCCAAACAAAAGCAAAACAGTCTTTTTTTTTCTATTTTTACAAAGAAGTCTCTTAAAAGAAGATTACTTGCATCACAATTGTTAGTTAGTTGAGGCTGAGTTGAGAACTGATATACTTGACTCACGTCCTCCTTTATTCTAAATACTGAAAAGCAAATAAAGGGTGTTTTATCATAGAAGTTGTTTTAGTAGCAAGGCAAATGTCTAGTTTTGTTTCTTTGTATCTTTATGACTAAAACAAAGTCAGTGACATATTTATGTTCATTGGATTAAGTTATTTAATTCGGAGATGGGAGGGAGTTCTCTGTGATTGAAACCATGGGCTATTCTTGTAAGAGGGCCCAGTAACAGTTTTCAGCACATATATGACATCTCACAATCATCTGTAACTCTAGTTTCAGGAGATCCTGTGACCAGTTGACCAGTTTTTAATTCCAAGAGCACCAGGTAAACAAGCATACACAAAAAATAAATCTTTTCTTTCTTCCTTTCTTTCTTTCTTTCTTTCTTTCTTTCTTTCTTTCTTTCTTTCTTTCTTTCTTTCTTTCTTTCTTTCTTTCTTTCTTTCTTTCTGTCTTTCTTCTT
>CABHPQ010155033.1:30945-42317 GCA_902168405.1 Peromyscus aztecus
TTTCTTTCTTTTTCTTTTTTAAATTTGGTTTTTCGAGACAGGGTTTCTCTGTGTAATAGCCCTGACTGTCCTGGAACTTTATTTGTAGACCAAGCTGGACTTGAAGTAACAGAGTTCCGTCTGCCTCTGCCTCCCAAGTGTTGGGATTAAAGGTGTGCACCACCATGCTCAGTTTAGAAAATAAAACTTTAAAAAGGATAAACATGAACCGCTATGAAATTCATAAAATGTAAACACTTGAGATCCAAAACTATATTAGAAAGATGCCAGATAAACTCATTAAATCTAAGACATTAAATTTTGGTTTAACTTAAAGTTATGTATACATAAAATTTGAAAGCCTTACCATATAAAATTGTTGTTGAATAAAAGGGAAGAACCACAGCCTGTTCCTTTCCTGCCCATCAGTTCTAATTTCCATGTTTCTGAGTAGTATAGGGAGATATTTTGACCTTTAGAAATTGTAACATCTATTAACACAAGGCACTTAGAAGGAAGAAATCAAATTTTCCCGTCAAACTCCTCTGAAACCACTTATCCTGTATCCATGCTTACAATGTAGTTTAATGAAATCAAAATGGTAATTAAATCAGTAACCAGTAATTATTTTGTAGTTATTATAAATAACAATTACGTTTCATTTATAGCCAAAAAGATTCATTTTTTACTTATTTGCTTTTATCTATTTTATCTTTGAATTAGTATTATTAAGAGAAATTATATAATCTTTCTGGTTGATTTACCAGAATTGCTAAGCACCAATCAACATTTCATTAAGCTTAGTCTTGGTAAATCTGAATTTCTTTTTCATAACATTTTATTAATTGGAATCAGTTAGTTTCTGATCTCTCCAGCCCTGGTAATGCCACAAGAATCTTTTTAGTTTTGAGAATTACTATACATAAGTTGTATGGGAACTCCTTATTCAGTGAGCAATATTTGGATCTTTGGCATTAGTTCTTAGATAATTATTTGGCTGGGGATGCATGAACAGATTAAAATTTCAAAATAATACATGTGAATTATGTACTTGTATAAAAATCTCTTATTTTGTATATGTACCTGATTTGTAGTTCAATTATTGTGGTCCATTTAATAGTGCCCTGGACAAAAAAAATTGCAATTTTTGGTCTAAAAGAACCTTTCTAAAACATAAAACACAGATTTAATAATCCTTTCTTATTTCTACTTCCTTTTCACAAGCAATCTGCCTTCTTATCTTTATTTTCATTTCCTGCTAATGTGGAAATTCTTTCATATGTACTTAGTTATTAGCTTCTCAAAGATATGTATTTAGAAATTTAATGTTTAGATTTGTTAACACTCTGGACTTTCTAACATAAAAATGATGGTTACCTAATGGTTTGTGTTGGAACTACAGTCTAATATATTAGTTTCTTGAAGTCCTTTTCAAAGATCATTTGTTTGTTCCAGTAAATATTCATCCCAAATCTTGGAATGGAAGCTATCAGTATGGTCTTTCTGGAAACCAAGCGGGAGAGACAAACTTTGACTGCATTTTGACCAAGGTAGTCTTATTTGCCAAATAAATCTCTAGTTTTATTAATTTTATTTCCTTTCACTTTTTTTTGCCTCAAGTAATTCAGTCATAAAGATTACTAGGAAAAAATATTCATAATTTCAAGGATGTTTAAAAGCCTTGTTTCCAGTGACAAATGGTCAGGCTATCATTGAAAACATGCACGTAACACTATATAGACTGATCAGTTTATATTTATGGATATGTGTATGTATGTACATCATATGCATATACACATGTAATAATAATGGAAAAAGAGTCCCTGAATTTAAAATGATAACAAGAAGGTTATATTGGATAGTTTAGATTGAGGAAAGGAAAGGGAGAAACGTTATTTCATTATAATATCAAAATAGAAATAAGAAAGAAAGAATGTGAAGCAGAAAAGACTTGAGCTTCATTCCTATCAGTATTGAACTTCCAGTTTTCCCTCCTTACAGGATGTTTCCTTTCTCAGTGTTCTGAATGTTTGAGAGTTTCCTATCAGATTGGTTTATTTTTAATATAAGAACTTATGACCGAAGTTCAACTAAGTTAATTTAGTAAATAAGTATGAAATTACTCTCTACGTGCACTTAAATAAATTAGGCAATCCCGTAATGAAAAATGTGTGCACTTGAAAATTGGTAAATATTTGATTTGAAAAATAAAGAATAAAGAAAGGAAAGGAATGTTTAATCCAACCCAAAAGTAGGGGGAGAAAATTTAACCCCAATATATCATGGATCATAAATATTCAATTGGGTCAATGAAAAGATTAAAAGCAATTATGTAATGATAAATTATCTAGAATTAAAGAAACACTTAAATTTTAAAAAGAAATAAGGGGTTGATGGAAGATAAATTTGATTATGCTATTTATGTAAGTCATAACAAATAATGTTTAAAACTTTATTCTTGAAACAATCCCAGTTTTAAAAGCCAAAATAAGAAAATAACTCCAGAATGCTGCTTCTGCAGTAAAACCATTGCAGAAAAGCCCATAAAGTCAAGGATGTGGATTATATCTGTTTAAAAATTGGAAATAATATATTCCAGTGTCGTGAAAGAGTGATAAAATTTTCAGATTGGCTTGGATAAAAGAAGAGCCTTGTGGATATAAAACCGACTGGAGTATAACAAACAAAATGTCAATGTATTTAATAGAGTGCCTCAGGGATCAGTGTGAGTGCTGATCATATTTAACAACTTAATTAATGATCTGGAAGATGGAGAAAACAGTATGTTAATGAAACATATCTGGTATCAAACAGGAAGTTTTGCCAACACCAATCAAGATAGCAAAAATTATTTTAAAATTTGGAGAGGTCGCAATTATGATGAAGAAAAAGTAAATCATAGCTTTGATCTGTTAGAACTAGAAAACCAATAAACTTTGAAAATAAAGGAATAATGCTTTCATGTAAAATGTTGGGAGCAGAATAACAAGAAGATATTTTTAAACAAATCACTACAAACTATTAAGTAGAACTGGAACGTTTCTTTTTTCTTTTTTGGTTTTTCGAGACAGGGTTTCTCTGTGTAGCTTTGCGCCTTTCCTGGAGCTCACTTGGTAGCCCAGGCTGGCCTCGAACTCACAGAGATCCACCTGCCTTTGCCTCCCGAGTGCTGGGATTAAAGGCATGCGCCACCAATGCCCGACCCGAACTGGAACGTTTCTTGAGGGTAATACTTTAACAGTATATGAACATGAGATAGGCTTGGTGGTTCAAACCTGTAGTATTAGCACTCAGATAACTGAGGGTGGGGGACTGGTTAAAGAGACAAGCATGTGTTACATAGTGGATTACAGAACAGCCTGGACTATAGTAACATAATGTGTCAATAACAAACAAAAGGCATCGTAATTTTTTCAATTGTTTGGTTCCTATGTACATCCCTATATTATTTTTTTTTCTATTAAGAAGTTTTTATTCATTTTATGTACCAACCACAAATTCCCCCTCTCATCCCTCCTCCCATTCCTCCCCAGGCTTCCCCCCACAATCTATCCCCCATTCCCTCCACCTAAAAGGTAAGGCCTCCCATGGGGAGTCAGCAGAGCCTAGTACATTCAGTTGAGGCAGGCCCCAGCCCCTCCCCCCGGCATCAAGGCTGTGCATGGTGTCCCACTATAGGTAATGGGCTCCAAAAAGGCAGCTAATGCACCAGCAATAGATCCTGATCCCACTGCTAGGGGACCCTTAAACAGACCAAGCTACACAACTCTCTCGCTTATACAGAGGGCCCAGTCCAGTCCCAGGCAGGCACCACAGCTGTTGGTCTAAAGTTCCTGAGTTCCCACTAGCTTGGTCTAGTTGTGTCTGTAGATTTCCCCATCATGATCTTGATCCCCCTTGTTCATAGAATCCCTCTTCCCTCTCTTCAACTGGACTCCTCGAGCTCGGCCTGGTGCTTGGCTGTGATTCTCTGTATCTGTTTCCATCAGTTACTGGATGAAGGTTCTGCGATGACAGGGTATTCACCAATCTGATTACCAGGGTAGATCAGCACAGGCACCCTCTCCACTGTTGCTAGCAGTCTAAGCCAACAGTGGATTCCTGGGAACTTCCCTAGCACCAGGTTTCTCCTTAACCCCATGATGTCTCTCTCTATCAAGATATCTATTTCATTGCTCTCCCACTCAGTCCCTCTACCAGCTCTACCATCCTTTTTGTTTGTGTCCTCATCCCCTATCCTCTACCCTCTATTGCTCTCCTTTCCCCCAGTTTACTCAGAAGATCTCATCAATTTCCCTTGCCCAGGGAAATCCATGTGTTCCTCTTAGGGTCTTACTTGTTGGTCAGCTTCTCTGGAGCTGTAGGTTGTAGTCTTTTAATCCTGTGCTTTACATCTAGTATCTACTTATGAGTGAGTACATACTATGTTTCTCTTTCTGAGTCTGGGTTACCTCACTCAGAATGATATTTTCTATTTCCATCCATTTGCCTGCAAATTTCTTGATGTCATTATTTCTTACAGCTGACTAATACTCCATTGTGTATATGTACCACATTTTCTTTATCCCTTCTTTTGTTGAGGGACATCTAGGTTGTTTCCAGATTCTGGATATTATGAATAATTCTGCTATGAACATAGTTGAGCAAATGTCCTTGTGGTATGATTGAGCATCTTTTGGGTATATGCCCAAGAGTGGTATCACTGGGTATTGATCCTTGACTTTAAGCTCTACTGTAGAACTATAGTGATAAAAACAGGTTGGTTTTGGCATAAAGTGACTTGTGGGCCATTGGAATCGAATTGAAGACCCTGACATTAATCCACACATGTATGCACAGCTGGTTTTTGACAAAGAAGCCAAAAGTGTACAATGGAAAAAAGAAAGCATCTTCAACTAATGGTTCTGGCATAACTGGATGTCAACATACAGAAGATCTCAAATAGGTCCATATCTATCGCCATGTACAAAACTCAAGTTCAAGTGCATCAAAGACCTCAACATAAATCCAATTACACTGAACCTGATAGAAGAGAAAGTAGGAAGTAGCTTTGAACACATTGGCACAGGAGACCACTTCCTAAATATAACACCAGTAATATAGCCACTGAGAGCAACAATTAATAAATGGGGGGCCCTCAAACTGAGAAGCTTCTATAAGGCAAAGGAGATGGTAAATAGACAAAATGACAGCTTATAGAATGGGAAAAGTTCTTCAACAACCCCACATCTGACAGAGGGCTGATCTCCAAAATATATAAAGAACTCAAGAAACTAGACATCAAAATACCAGATAATCCAATTTAAAAAATGGGCTACAGAGCTAAACAGAGAATTCTCAACAGACTAATCCCAAATGGCTGAAAGACACTTAAGGAGTTGCTCAACATCTTTAGTCAGCAGGGAAATGCAAATCCAAATGATTCTGAGATACTATCTTATACCTCTCAGAATGGTTAAGATCAAAAACACTGATAAGAGCTTATGTTGGGGAGGATCTGGAGATAGGTGAACACACCTCCACTGTTGGTGGGAGTGCAAACTTGCAAAATTTTTAAAATAAAATATAAAAAGAAATTTTATAAAAACTTGAATTTGGTAAGGTGGGGTGCTGCACACCTCTAACGCCAGCACTCTGATCTCTGTGAGTTCTAGACCAGCCTGGTCTACACCAGAGTTACTCCAGGAAAACCAAAGCTACATATTGAAATCTTGTCTGGAAAAACCAAAAAGAAGAAAAAAACAAATAAACAAAATAATAAAACAATCAAACAAACAAAAATACAAACAAACAAACAACAAAACTTGGATTTGATAGTAGAAATAATGATGCTTACAGAGATTTGTATCATTAAGATGGTATTAAAACAGAAAAGAAAATTGCCTAGCAATTCTAATACAACAATTAGAATATTTCATTAAGTTAAATCCTATTTGCAAAAATAAGTAGATTTCTGTCCACATCTGTGGTAGTGTTATCAGGTGCTTTCTCATGCTATACAATGTGTAGAAAACTAACCAAACTTCTAACCCACTGGCCCTTTCCTCCTGACAGTTCAATGTTAATTTACTCCTGGAAAAGCAAGAAGGAGAGCTCTAATGTACAGAAGTACAAAAGCCAGCATCTTCACAACTCTATGTCTCCTCAATATTACTTGGAATAAATTTCTTTACATACACTTATTTTGAGTTATGTTTGAGGGACAGGAAAAACAATTGAAAATATGTCTAGTTCTAAACATAGGAGACTCTTGTATTATACAAATTTGTTAGAACTGAACTTCTAGAGGAAAGTTTTAGAAAACTGAGCATTTTGGAAGAAGGCACACAAATAATGTTAGGAACTGAAGACACAGAATCATTGGCAATGAACATATCCACAGCCTACCAATGAGAAAAGAAAGGAGACAAAATATTTTACACAAAACATCTATATTTGAAAAGTCTAAGAAATAAGAAGTTAGATTATTTAATTATGTTATTGGAAGACTCAATTACAGTAGTATTGACATCACAAATGTTAGTTTTAATAGAGAAAAATAATAATGAAGTAAGTGGTCATATTAAAAATGATTACAGGGGATAGTTTGGAACTTCTTTTTCTTGGTAAACAAAAAGAGAAAAGAAGTGATCAGATCTAGGCACATGGGTTTCTGCTCCATAGGTAAGGCTAGAGATATGTCAAAGCCATTTGAAACAATGAAGAGCAGCAATGTGGTCACCTAAGAAGCCATGCTATACAGAACATTGATGACTAGAGGGAACTCTAGAAGAGTGTACACACAAAAAAGCACAATGCTTTTTTGTTTGCTTTGTTTGTTTTTTTCCAGACAGGGTTTCTTTGTGTAGCCTTGGCTGTCCTGGAACTAACTCTGTTGACTAAACCAGCCTTGAATTTACAGAGATTTACCTGCCTCTGCCTTCCAAGTGCTTGAGTTAACGGCATGCACTACCACTGCTCTGCTGAAGCATGATGATTCTAAGAGAAGAAAACTGAACCAACTCCTCCCACAAGGCTAAGAAAGCATTGAAAAGTTTTCAGGCAATGGTCTCTTGGATGTCCATGAATTTCAAAAAGCTTTATAGAGTGTTCAAATAGAATGATGCAGAAACAATTGAAAAATACAAATTTCAATGAAGTTTGTGGTGGTATTGTGTTCCCCAGAATATTGTGTACCCTAATAAACTTATCTGGGGTCAGAGAACAGAAAAGCCACTAGATACTTAGGATAGGCAGTGGTAGCACACGCCTTTAATCCTAGCATTCCAGAGGCAGAAATCCATCTGTTCAAAGATACAGCCAAGCATGGGAACTCACACCTTTGATCCCAGGGAATGACGGCAGAAAGAAAAAGATATATAAGGCATGAGGACCAGAAACTAGAAATGTTTGGCTGGTTAAACTTTTAGGTTTTGAGCAGCACAGTTCAGCTGAGAGTCATTCGGATATGAGGACACAGAGACTTCCAGTCTGAGGAAACAAGATCAGCTGAGAAGTTGGCCAGGTGAAGTTAGATGTGGCTTTTTCTGTCTCTCTGATCTTCCAGTGTTCACCCCAATACTTGGCCTCAGGTTTGTTTTTATTAATAAGACTCTTTAGATTCATGCTAAAGAAGTTAAACGTCTTGATTTACATAAGCATGTTGGGAAGAGGAGATTGAAAATGATGGGGTGGGATTTTACAGTGTCTAAATTGCATGTTTAGGCAATTGGCCAAAGAACTAAGCATCCTATTCTAATAAATGTATTTTTTAAAGACCAGTGTGGACTGTGGCAGCATGAACTGGGAACTCTATCCCATCCTGTCCACTATAATCCAGTCAGTTCCCATGAAACATTTGGCCTTGTAATCCTTGGCTGCTGATACTTCTGGGGACTTCTGAATGTTTCCCAGTAACTGTTAATTTTGATGGGACAGGCTTAAGCTGTCTAGTCAACTACAGAGTCAAGGAGGGACAGAACTCAATTCTATCCTTCAGTACATGTTGCTCAAGACAGATTCCTATTTCTGACAAGAGTGAGGCCAACATGGAGACATTTTCCTTCCACCTGTGACAACTGGCTACTGAAACAAATCCAGTTTGGAAAGCCTATCTCTCATAGAGATATCTGTCTGCTTTCATTTACTGGAGAGATATGTATGGTTTATTCTGAAGATATAGCTGCTCATTTTTAGTATTTGTATAATGTTTTTCACCTGCTCTATTTTATCATTCATGTCTTGTGTGAATTGTTGCTTAGTCTTTAAGCATGTTTAGAAATTAATTTGCATAAGTTTGGTGTTTGTGCTCATAACTTTCCCTATGACACAGGTTTGATCCAAAAGTTGTCATCTTTTCCTTTGAGTAACCTGGGAAAATGGATTTGTATGATTTTCAATTCTTTGATTCCACTTTGATTTATGTAGCACTTTACACTCTAAATGTACACGGTGATCTAAATCACAAAACTAACTAATCCCCATATACGTCCTGAGTTCCCTGATGACTAATCTGTTTCTTAACTCTCCTTTGAACACAGTCCTACATGATTTCATGCAAAGGTTCAAAAATTGTCTTTCTTAAGTCTAATTTTCTTTGTAATGGCTGTCAAGCTCTCAATATTTATGGGAACCTGGCCAAGCATAACCAAGTGGCCCTAAAGCACATAGGAGGCAGTTTATCAGGGAATGATGTCAAATATATTATTTCCATTTGTGTAGCCAATCCCTCAAGGAGAGGTAGGTGGTTACATTGCAGTCATTTCTGCTTTCACAATACTCAGACAAATTCAGCTCATCCCTATGTCTGAAGTTAATCTGCGGGAGAATCTGACATTCCTTGCTTGCAAGTCTTCCCAATTGAAGCACTATATCTGCTGAGTATCCTCTAATTACAACACTACCCTTCTGGTCCATTTTTGGGTTTTCAGCTCCATGTTTTATGAAGCATTATCCCCTTCTCTAGATGTCAGGTTGTGGTGATGTATTGTGATCCCCAAAATATTGTGCACCCTAATAAACTTATCTGGGGTCAGAAAACAGAACAGCCACTAGATATAGAGACCAGAAAATGGTGGCGCACACGCCTTTAATCCTAGCATTCCAGAGGCAGAGATCCGCCTGGATCTCTGTGAGTTCAAAGCCACACTGGAAACAGCCAGGCATCATGACATACATCTTTAATCCCAGGAAGTGATGGCAGAAAGCAGAAAGGTATATAAGGGGTGAAAACCAGGAACTAAGCTGGTTAAGCTTTTAGGCTTTTCAGCTGAGCCACATCCAGTCTGAGGAAAAAGGATTAGATGAGGAATTGGCAAGGGGAGGTAGCTGTTTCTGCTTCTCTGATGTTCCAGCATTCACCCCAATACCTGACTCCAGGTTTGTTTTCCTTAATAAGAACTTCTAAGATTCATGCTACATCAGGTCATACCTAAGAAGCATTTATAACTTCTACCTTACTCTCTTTTTTATCATTGATTGATCCTTCCTATGATGTCCATGATGTTTGATCCCAGGAAATACTCTTAGGAAATGCAGTAGTAAAAAATGGAAAGCCAACAGCTCAAATGTCATAATCTCTTTTCTCATTTTGCTTTTCCTGACAAATTAAAGCCTAATGTGGAGAACAGCATCCACATTTATATTTATCTTGCATTTCTCCATCATGCAGGTGAGGTTTTTATTTGCTTTAGTGTCAAATGGCTGATTTTCAGTTGAATATCTTTTTGCCTACAGAAAATGCCCTACAACAGCTACCAAACTCTGTTTTTAATTTCATCGCATACAAGTTACTTTCAGGAACTGTACTAGAGTCTATAGTCCACTAGCCAATTAATTGAAATCCTTGCACACATGAAGTTGATGACGCACTTTGAAGCATGCCACCTCATGCCTGTGAAGGAATATGGCCACGTTGGGTTTACTTTATAACAAAACTGCAGCCAGAGATGGCTTGGAATTGATTGGGTGTCTTATCATCCATTGCAAAACACACACACACACACAGACAGACACACACACAGACGGACACACACACACACATACATCACTAAAGAAAGATATACAGGATTTTATTCCACTTTGGGAAAGCCAGCCATATCGGGGTTACCTCTCTTGATATTCCACCCTCAAACAAATCAACCTCAGTTTTTGGGAACATGTAACTGTCAGTGGATTTTGTCACTCCCATTTGGCTGCTAGTTGTGTTTTGTACCTTTTCCTGAAGAAACACGAACACATGTTTATTCATGTGAAGTAGGTTACTGAGGACAGACCAATGAAAAGGGCAAAACAAAATAAAATAACAACAAAAAAAACCAATAAAAATTTTAAATCTATTCAAGTTAATTTGTTGACCATTGAATTTATTTGGGTGACTTATAGGAATGTGAATGGGGACTTACTGGGGATGGATAACTCAGATTTGGATGGATCACTGAAAATCAATCCCATCATGATTGATTACTCACAACACTTTATCCCTGGTAGTCTTAGCACAAATTGTATGCAACTCCACTGGAGACAGACGTCTCTCATTATCAACTGTTTAATACTTCTGTAAAATTTGGTAAGGACCTGTCAAATTTTGCAGCTTTCATGAGTTTCTTGAGCCTTGTACGTTTCGTTATCTTCCTCAGTCTTATGAGTCTCCTTACTCTTATCAGGATGGAACTCTTTGGGCAAAATAGGTAACATGTTAAATTAGATGAGAAAATAACATGATTTTCTGACTATGCAAGATATCTACAAAGCCAATTGTGTAAATTAGGTCAGAGCACAAAATATTTTTGACTGTGTTTTCTATTGATCGAGTCCTGAAGTACTATGAGTTCAAACAGATGGGAAAAGAGTTGGGAACAGAGAGTTTAGCTCCATTATTATTCTGGCAAAAGTCTCCTCAGCTGCTTCTACCATAAAGACTAGAACCTCACATCTCCCTATGCTTTCTAGAGTCAGAATGTGGACCATGCTTCTCCATACCAGCCTTCATCAGTCACTTAATGTCTGGTTACCATTTGCAAGGAATGTGAAGTAGGCAACAAAGCAGTCCACAACCTGAACAAATGAAGAGGATTATTGACAAGAACCATCTGCTTGTAGAACTTCTGAACAGCTGGGAGGATAATCCTTGGGCCAGAAGGGATTTTGAGTGATGGAGTACAGCATCTGGTATGCTGAATTTCAGTGGGTTCTGCTCTAAACTTCTGTGTATGATTTTTTAGAAGTAAGAAAAACCAGAAGAAGGAAGCTTCAGATATGTAACCACACACACACACACACACACACACACACACACACACACACACACACGCTGTAACATATATATGTTCTAACATATATATGTGTTATTACAGCGCATGTATGTGTGTGTATCTGTGTTGTAACATATCTGCAAGACTGTTTAGCTGCTTTCC
>CABHPQ010155034.1:10330-22470 GCA_902168405.1 Peromyscus aztecus
CCAATCAGTGTTTTATTAGCAACACATTTGCCATACAGAACATTCCCACAGCATGTGTACATGTTTGTGTATACACTTACATACAGTAGGAAGGTGAGCGCATGTGTGCATGTTTTTGTGTATGCATGTGTAAGTTTGTGTGTGCATGTGTACAATTTTATAGCAAACTTGTTGTGTTGTCTTCATGAGACTTTCACTTAAGGCCTACTTGTAGGGTAATCTTTTTGTATACTGTGAATACATGTCTCTGCCACGGCACCTTCTGATTTGTTTAATAAAGAGCTGAATGGCTAATAGCTAGACAGAAGAGGATAGGTGGGACTTCTGGGCAGAGATAGGCACTCTGGGAAAAAGAGAGGGAGATTTCATCAACCAGACACAGAGGAAACAAGATGTACAGCACCAAGGAGAGGTAACTAGCCATATGGCATAATGTAGATTAATATAAATGGATTAATTTAAGTCTTAAGAACTAGTTGGGAACAAGACTAAGCTAAGGCCAAGCTTTCATAATTAATAAGAAATCTCCATGTCATTATTTGGGAGCTGACAGTCCAAAGGAAGTCCAACTACACCTACTTGATAAAGTTCTTGCCTTAAAAGCACAAGGACCTGTGTTTGATACCCATCACCTATGTAACACACACACACACACACACACACACACACACACACACACACACGCACAAATACTTTCATATAGACTTCAGGGCAGTGAATGTAATGGTGAACTGTTCTGAACTCTGGTTTTCTTGGCTCCTGGTAACATTAACTGCTTGGCGACAGTTCCTTGATGGCCCATGACTGAGGCCACAGGCCCTATTACTCACCTGGACTTATGGAGCCTTTGGGACTCCTTAGCCTCTGTACTATCTGACTTTAGGGACTGCTTTTGAAACCCTGGATGCCTTGGGTCTCCACTCACTGCTGCCCATCAGTATGAGCTCCTCTGCCTTCATTTCTCTGGGATCATGGAAGATCATTGGTGCTCTGGAGGCAGAGGGGTTACTGGTATTTAGGGAACATGGGGAGCTTACAACAGAGCCAGAGCAGAATCTGGGGTCTCAGGCTCTTATGCAGAATCATCTCCCATCTATGTGACAGCCCTGCCCCTTCCTGTCCTGCTTTTATATGGGGGCACTTGAATCCAGTGGAGATCCACTCTCTTCCACATTCTCCTTCTAGTCTTGGCAGGCAGGGGTTCCTTTTTCATCTAGGAGACCCATGAGAACTTCCTCTGGAGTCTCAGGTCAGTGTTATGGCAAACACAGGCAAATCCCCATGGCATCACTTGGCCTCATTCTAGAGAGTAACTCCCCTCTCCATTAAGCCCCAGAATTTAGTTGATCTCAGACAATGGTCATCTACTTCCTGCTTTCAGTTTCCACATTGAGTCTGTAATTCAAGGGTGTGAACCAGATAGGTAAAAAGGAATAGGGAAAGAAGGACCAATACAATAGTCATTGTCAGACCAGCAGCAGCAGCCAACATAAGATGTCTCACAATGCACTTCCTGAATAAAGAACACATGTGCAGATCTTAGCAAACAGACTTATTCATACTCAGGATGATCTTGAAGGAGAGGCAGGCTGTGGAGCAGAACAGAGGGCTCAATATTCTGGAGGCCACAATTCCTCCTTCCTCCTGAGAAAGGAGGAGAGATGTGTCTGTTTTGCTGGTAAGATGCTCCTGCAGATATAAGCAAACTCTCAGGTACATGATCTGTACAAATGGGAGAAAGTAGGTACTTCATCGGGGATGAATACATGGGCTTGTGGAGATGCCCCACATCCACAAAGATCCCCTAGAGCTTCTCAGGAGCCTGCACCTTGACGTTTCTGATATTAGACTCCTGAGTAACTGTGGCTCCTGTGAGGCAGCTGAGGAAAGAGTGTGAGTATCCTAAAATAAAAATAAAAAAAAACCCTCCCTGAATGGAAGCATTCAGTAACATTCAGTGTTAGACATATGTTTAAGACCTGGGGAAGTGGACTCATGCAAAACAATGTGGGATTTTATCCAATAACCCTTTAAGATAGTCTCCAAAACCACAGGATGACTTTGTGCTGAATCTGAAGGGAGCAGAAGGGAAGGGTGGAGCCAGTTTGCTGACTGCCCAGCCTTTGGGGTATATCCTGGCTCTGGGCCTGGCCTCCTAGTAACTAGTGACTATCTGGAGTCACATGGGTGCCATTCTTCCTGCTATGCAGAGTACAAGGTGACCTTTAGCTCCAGCACCACAAATCCCAAACCATCTGCTCAAACTTGAGGTCTTCAGGCCCCTGTGAGCTCCAAATTGATGGACTTTCCAACCTGGCAGGCACATCCATCCTGGAGAATAGAAGATGGGGAACAGAGAAGGGAGCCACCATCATGAGTCACTGGCATCTGCATCCAGTTGTAATGTATTTTCTCATTTAGTGATCAATGGGGAGAGCCCAGCCCATTGTGGGTGGTACCATCCCTGGTCTGCTGGTCCTAGGTTCTATAAGAAGATGGGCTGAGCAAGCCATGGGAAGCAAGCTAGTAAGTATCTCCCCTCCATGGCCTTTGCATCAGCTCCAGCCTCTGGGATCCTACCCTGTTTGAATTCCTGTCTGAATTCAGCGATGAACAGCAATGCTGAAGTGTAACCCTACTAAACCCTTTCCTCCTGCTTTTTGGTTATGGTGTTTTATCGTAGCAATAGAAACCCTAAGACATGAGAAAAGAGGGGTGGGCATTCTATCCATATCCTCTGGTCATAGACAAGCCCTGCTTAAAAGTCCAGCCCCAGCTGGGCATGGTGCATGCCTTTAATCTCAGCATTCAGGAGGCAGAGGCAGGTGGATCTCTATAAGGTCCAGGAAAGCCAGGGCTACAAACAAACAGACCAAACCCCACACAGAGGACACTGACAGAGTTGGCAAGGCTCTTAGCAAACCTCAGCACCCTATGCTGCAGCTGCCCTGTGTGAATCAGCAGAATCTGAAACTAGAAGGGTCTGACAGGTGTTAACAGTCCCTTGTTCCCCTTTACCCCTCCCTGCTTTCCTCTTCCCTTCCTTCCTCCATGGCTTCCTCCCTCCCTCTCTCACTTCCTGTGGCTGGGCACCCTCTAGGCCAGGCAACTTGCCAGGAGGAGCTACTTCTGTATCTCAAGGTGCCGTGGCTTGACTTGCTTCCCATGGCTTGCTCAGCCCACCTTCTTATAGAACCTAGGACCAGCAGCTCAGGGATGGCACCACTACCAGCAGCCAATGGCAGCAACATTATGGAGGGAGCTGGGAGTGGGGATTCCCTGGTCCAAGTAACAGCAGACAACACAGTCCTTCAATGACTGTGAAGGACTCTGGGTCAGAACCCCATTAGCTGAGCTGCTCTTGAGCCCTGAGCTAGCAAATTGGCACTTGATAGCTGAAGAAAATGCCCATGTGCATTAATAAATAAGAATTAAACTCACCTCTCAGAACTGCTCCAAGAAGCCCAGCCAGAAGTCCCACCTGCATGACCCAATCCAATAGCTTTGCCATGGCAGCTCACCCTGCTCCTTGTTCACAGGTGGGAGACATGAGCTTGGAAATATGCGCATAGTCATGTGGCTGGGATTGGGGTCCTGCCCTTCCATCCTAAAGTTGAGTTTGTGTGGCTGTGCCACTGGGAGGGGTAGGCAGACAGCTCCCCTTGTCTTGCTCAGTGGCCTTTTGTAACCCACCCTGTATCGCAGCATATTCTCTCGAGTGTGGTAATGGTTGCTCTTTTTCACATGAGCACAGTCTTCTGAGAAGGGTGCCTCTTGCTGTGCCCACATGCACTGCCATTGTGGTACAGTCTTGTCTGGTGTGCAATGTACAGGGTTACTAGGGGTGGCACCCACACTCATCCAGTGTCCCAAGGTTCTAGCAGTTCTTTGTAAGCCGTCTGGACTGCTGTATACTTCCCCTACTCACAAGCTGACTGGAGCTCCCTGATTTGTTCTTCCTTGTTCCACCCTGTTCTTTAGGGCTTGCTAAGCTCTGTGAGTATGCAGTGTGTGTGTGTCGGGGGAAAGGAGGGGAGGGAACTCACTGTCCTGAGCCTGAGCAGCCATAGGTTCCTCACTAGTGTGTCAGTAGTCGTTCACAGGTACTTTGCAAGCCTGGTGGGCTGTGGGGACCCACAGAAGCTACCTAGCGAGACCTTCCTCAGGGTCAGAGAATCTGGGCTTGCTTTACCCAGCAGGGCTGCATAATGGGATGATTTGACCACAGATATGTTTACCAGGTGTTTTGAAGGGTCTACCCTTGACTGTACATTGTGATTTGATCTTACAAGGGGAGGTCTTTTTCCTCTCCCCTTAGCATATTATAAAAAGCCCTTTTGAATAAAGGACTGGGCGACTGGGTATTTACTCAGGGCCCTCCTGAAGCTATCCTGTGTCTCTGTCTTTCTCCCTGTTTCTATCTGATATTTCCTTATTCCTCTCTCCTCCACCCAAGAACCCTTCAAAAGGTTGAGGCTGGTCCTTCCACAGACTACCACAGTGGGCCTGCACCACATAAGCCAAAGTCTGCCTAGAGAAGGCTGACGTGAGGAGAGGGAGAAGCTGGCCCAAACCACAGTCTAGAAGGTGCAGGATTCTCACAACTGTAGCCTATTGGCCTGCTTGCTTCTCAGTGGCTGTATTGCTCATGTAGGTATTCTCTTCAGCTGTCAAATACCAAAAATCATCCTGGTTGAGTCTTCATCACCTCTTATGTATTTCTTTTCATGATTAGTTATATTATTATTTGTTCTAATTGCTTTATTTGCTTCTTGCATAGAACCCTGAGACCTGATTGAATTGCAGTTGAGTTGAGGCCCTCGTAGTATAGAATAGTGTGAGTTGGTAGGTGCAAATACAATATCCATAAAATCAGCTGCACATGGACACAAGTAAAGTTTGCAATTTGGTTGATCTACTGACAGAGCCAGCCAAGGCAGTATAATATGCTCACTGAACTAGAGGGAAACAGGCTTTGTAGGGTAATACCATTCCCAAAGCAGAGGCTCCCAGCTCCTCCAGAGCCTCCTGGATGTACAGTGCCACCCACTGTCATTCCATGGGCAGGGAAGAGAGGATGAGTTGGTTGGTTGGTTGGTAGGTTGGTATCAAGTACTGTGACCACTTGAGCCCTAGGAGACCAGGCATGTCCACTTTGAGTGTGTTACGAATGTTCTGAGCTGGTCTGTGGCCATTGTTTGGGGGCCTACTCGGTCCCACATCCATCGTTACCTTAGCTGGTGCAACAACAGGGTCAGATCTGTGGAGCAGCTGGCACGTATCGGGTCCAAGAAGGCAAAGTTGATTGTCCTATCAGAAAGAGCTGAGAGGACCCCCGAGGAGATTAGGAGTGCCCCACTCATACCATGAAACATGCTGACGTCTCTTTTTCATCAGACACCTGCATAAAGATGGGTGGAGTCACCTGCCAAGCTGTCTGAAGTCAGCTCTCTGGACTCCAAAGCTACACGAAGCAGACACTAGGTCAGCTCGGGCACAGGCCTGGGACCCTGGAGCTGCCACAATCCAGGTTCTGCTTTTGTTCTTATACCTCACTTTGCATGAACTGGAGCTCCCTAGAAAGACCCCTTCACAGCACAGGCTGCTTTGAAGGAGATAAACTCAGGTGGTCTCTGGTTTTATTGGGAGTATAGAACAGAGCCTGAGCTCTGCTTTCAGCTTTTTCCAAAAGGGAAACGTTTACATCTGCTTTGTTCTTGCTGCAGTGTGTAATGAGAGCCTCATGTCTAGCTGGCTGGGCTGCTTTCGTCTGGACACTGGTCAGGGAGTAGCCATCTCCAGAAAGGCCTTACTTGGGGCCAGGCCAGAGCTGCTGCATCTGGACTTCTTCCTATATCTTGACAACCCTTTTCCCTGTGGGAGTTTAGAAGCGGGGAAGTTCAGAGAACAGCCACCCTCCATCCAGGCAGGAATGTCAAGCTGCTGGTCCACGTTGTTGGGCGAGGAATATGTGTCAAGAGAGCAGGACACTGGCTGAATGGAGTGACCAGTGGACTGTATGGAGTCAGGGGCAACTCTGGAGATGGACTATGTTCAAAAGCAACTAGCCACCATGGCCCAGACTGGAAGGAGGACTGTGAGTCACCCCCACAACAGGTAAGGTAACCACTGTCTCCATGAGATGTGGATGTCAAGAGAGGTAGTCTGGGTTTTTTCTGATTTGATCAGGTGGGTAGCCACTCTGAAGGCGTTCTCACATTGTGACACTATTAGAAAATAAGGGGGAAGTACAAATGTTGACTGGAAATCCTCCTTGCTTGAGGATGGCAGAAAGGAGAACCCCAAGACAGAGAGTACTAGGACACCCCAGTTCTACACTGTGTCCAGGCCTGTGGAGAAGAGGGGGCATCAGAGACATATGTAAAACCCTGGACCTACAAGTGGGCTGGCCAAGTGGTGCATGAGATGTGAGTACCAAGAAGGCCTAGGGACTGTGGCAGCCAGCAGTCTACCAGGTGGAAAGAAGCTCTTAGACCTAGGTGTGACCTACACACAGCCCACAGCCACATCCTGTCCTGGAGACTTCATCAGGAAGTCAGTGGTAGATGGTCTGGTACTGAAGGAGAAGGGCCTTACCCATGTGATGGACCCATACAGTAGTCCTGCTCTGAATGGCAGCAGAGGCTAGAAGGAAGGGCAAGGTGATCAACCCAACAGAGATCCATATACCCCATGCCTACCTGACTTGGAGCCCCAGGGGGACTCCTGGTCCTTCCTGTTATATTGATGTATGCTTCCAGCATCTGCGGCCTGGTGGCTCAGTGGTCCTTATGACCACTGTCCTAGTGATTACCTCCAATCTTATTTAATCACCCAATACTCATAATGTCCCCATTTGCCTGATATGAGAAACTAAGGTCAGAGAAATCTGCTTTATAAGCAGAGGCCCTAAAGCCAGGGCCAGTCACCAGAGAAGCCATCCGATGTCCTAACCTCACACTGGGGAAGAATTTTTCTGCTTCCAGCTCTGGGCATGTGATGGATGAACAGAACCTGGTTACCTGAGGTGTAGTGCCTGCCAGATGGCTAAGTGCTGCCCTTGGCTGGACAGTCCAGAGCACTATTCCCTCCCCAGCACCCAATTTCTTTGTTCACTAATTACATTTATCTCAATAAATTTAGTCTCCCTGAGTTGGGTCACCTGCTCATGAAAAAGGGTGGGGTGTAGTCCTTGTATACTTAACACAGTACCCTTCAGAGAGCAGCACTATATGGGAAGCAGGGGAACCAAGGTTACACTGGTCATGACAAACTGATGGCTCAAGTTGCAGTGAGTTGCTTGGCAGCATGATCTGGCCACTGACCCCCAGCAAGCTTCATTGTGGGCACAAGCCAGAGCCATGTCGCCATGCCCAGCACAGTCCAAGTCATAACTGGAACTGCCCAGACCTCAGCTACAGAGCTAAGCATGTACTTCCATGTATTTGGTTTATTTCATCATGAGTTTGGCTTTGGATTAAAGGGCATGGGACACCATCCCTGGCTCTGTAGTCCTCACATGCTTAGGATCATGAGTGTCTGATGGAGAGCAAGCTCTTGAGTTCCAGCAGCTGGGGAGTCTCCTCTATGTCTAGTAAAGCCAGTTGTTGAAGACAGCAAGTAGAAAATGCTTTATTAAGAAGGTTCAAGCAAACACAGAATAGTTGTTTTCCTATTGTACAATGTCCTCTCCCACAAAAAAAGGAACTGTATAGCCCACAGGAAGATGTTGAGCCCTAACACCTTGGATGGCTAGGATGCAATGAACTTTTGTGGCCTCCAAGGGATACCACCCTGGTGTCACCCAGGTTAAGCCAGGGTGCCTGCCAAAGAAAGGCGCAGAGAAAGCCAAACAGGTGACCATGCTCCAAACTGTGGGAAGCCTCAACAGTGATTTGGTAATTCATTGCCCTGGTGAGTTAAGCCATCTACCTCCATACTATTGGCTTCTTCATGAGCCTGGGCCTGCAGACCATGGCTTACACCACGGTCCTTACCTAAGAAACTCACTGCAAGAAGAGTGTCAAGGAGTCTCTGGAAATAAATACATCACCATGCAGCTGTATTCCAAATGGGGGTTCCCTTCTTTGACCTACACCTTCAGTGCTGGTTAGGGCTAAAGCCACCATACAGAGCTGTGGTCTACCTTTGGTGAGCTGGACCCTGCTTTGTTGCCCTTCAGAGATGAGGCAGAGGCTGACAGAAAGGGATGGGATAAATAGACTTGGTGAACCATCTTGGAAATGCCTAGCATAAATGTGCCTGAACATGGAAGGTGTAGGTAGCAGAGAAGTCTGCTAGCCACTGCAGCACCCATGCCGCAGCCCCTTTGAGACAAGGGCAGAATCCAAACAGTTGTTTGATCCTAAAGTTTGTGATGAGAAATCGGACCAGCAAAGTCACCAAGCCAGGTTAAGACAGGGTGACTGTCAAAGGCTCAGAGAAAGACAGATGAGCTCACCCCAAACTGTAGTATTGATAACAGGGAGTATTGATACCTCCAGAACAAGCAGAGGGTGATAGCCATCATCTTATAGCCACCCTTTGAGGGGTAAGAGACTGGCCAAGAGATCCCAGGGAAGTACTTTAGGAGTCTCTTGGCCTGAGGTGAGATCAGCCCCAGGCCCCTGTGGAGCTGCCCCAAGAGTGGGCATCTTAGGATCAAGAAGCTTGTCCTCATTTGGGAGGATCTAATAGGCACCACAACATTTCCATCATTTCATTATAAGATACCACAGAAAAGAGGGCTCTGCTGAGCCCCAGTGGGGATTGTGCAGCCCCAAATAAATGGAAAACATTCCAAGAATCTCAGCATCGCAGTTATGTTTTCTCTTGGCTTTGCAAAAGTTTAAGGAATGTGTAATTATTTATGAAATGCCATTGCACTGTCTGTGGGGTACTGTTTGAAGGGATGGCAAGGTACAATGGAGCCCCTCACACTCCCGGGTCATAGTGCTGTGCATTTCTGCCTCACTGGCCGCAGGCATCAACATCTTCAAAATAGGCAGAGCTGGATCCATGTACTTGGTGCTTGCTAAGAGCAGGCTGATGATGGCTCTCTCCCATGATGCTCCACCTGTGTCCTCCAGGGTACCTCACACCACTACATTACCTGCAGTCCTGAGCTAAGACTGGCATAGCTTAGCACTACTGAGTTTCAGGTGAGGCGGGCAGAGCTTGTTCCAAAGGATCTTGGGTATTTACATCCAAGTTCAGAGACTGGGTTTTTCCTGCTGAGCCCTGGAAGGCTCCTTCAGAAGCAGCTTCTCTGGTTTGTGACCCTGAGCTTCTGGAGGGACCATCCTGAGAATGAGCCAAGAGTGAGGCTAGATGAGAAGCTCCTCAGCTAGTCTATCTCTTACTCCTCCCAAGCCCTGGCATCATTTTACCTTGACCAACAAGAGCAGCCTTGAAACCCAGGTTTCCTTTCATAGTCACTGAGAGACCCATTTTTCAGATGGGAAAGTGAAGATGCAGAAAAGAAGGCACTTTGTAACCATGTCCATCTGGGTGGTGAGAGCTGCCGTGGGGTCACAGACAGACCTACTTCCTTGGGGCCCACATTCACAAAAGGAAGAAGGAAAGCATATGACCACCCTAATAGACACAGGCTCACATCTGGGAACACTCAGCTTTCATTCATGAAAAAAACCCTCAGCAGACTAAGAATAGAAAGGAATTTCCTTAGCTGAATACAAGTCTCTTGAAAAGACCCTCAGCAAACACAGTATTAAGCAGGGAAGCAGCAAACATTCCCATGTGACCAGGGCATGGTCAGGGTGGCTTCCTTCTGATATTTCGGGAAAGGCTGCTGTGATTGTCGTGTTAGTAGGAGAGGTGGTGGGGAATGCCCAGGAGGACCTTGATGTTACTCTTGGAAAAGACAAAAAGAAAAATATTGTTTGAAAGTGAAGAAGAATGAGAGGAAATAATGAATATAAGAAAAAATAGATTATATGGTAGAAAATCTAAATGAATTTATAACCCAGTTGTACTTGGATCCAGCTCTGTCTCCCTTGAAGATTGCTGAAACACACACACACACACACACACACACACACACACACACACACACACACACACCATGGAGTCTTTCTGACAGTGACCAGTAGAGCAGAAATCCCCAGTACTGTGGCCAGGAAGCATGAGGGACTCAAGGACCCTCTTTAGGTAATACATACATCCAGAGGCAACAAGGAGCAGGAAATGGGCTGGGAAGATGGCTTAGCAGGTAAAGGGACTTGCTACGAAAGTCTGGAGACTAGGGTTTGTTCAACAGGACCACATAAGGGTGTAAGTAGAGAACCAACTCCATAAAATTGTCCTTTGACCTATATTTATACACACCATGGCATGTGTATGTCCCTTCCCCACATAATATATACACAATGATTTTATACACACACACACACACACACACACACACACACACACACATTTAATTTAAAAGGAGCAGTAGCTTCATGTGGTAGTACATACCTTTGAATTTTAGTACTTGGGAGGCAGGCAGGTGGATTTTTGTGAGTTCAAGGCGAGGAGGAGGAGGAAGAAGAGGAGAATGTTGAATGCAAATCCAGCATACAGAGTCAACTGAAGTTCTATATCCCAGGAAAAATGTTTTGAAATTTAAAAATTCAATGCAAATAACAATATCTAAGGCAAACCTGTATGAACTCACTGTATTTAAGACTTAAATTCAAGAGGAGCCTGTGCCATGGCACAAATCTCAGTGTTACAAAGACAGTCTCACACAACTCTCACCCCGATAATCATTTTTATAAAACTTGACAAATGACTGTAATGTCCATGTGGATAAGCTAAGGTGAGGGTAAACCCCAGGAGGAAAGCATCAGTGACTGACAGGAGACTGGGCTACCTCAAAAGGATAGGGCCAAGAGACCCAAACAAGCAACTGAGCAGAAGGAGTGAGGGAGACAGACGTGTCCCCCAGACAGGGACAGATGATGGTCATGCTGTGGACAGAGCTTGCAGTGACACTGTGAGAAAGTTAGGCATCTGTTAAGAAAAAATTAAGTTGTTTCCACTTCTTACTGTGGGTATACTAAAGACCCAAATGATACATAAGAAACTAAACAAATTAGAGATGGCATGGGGTAAAATATTATGCCCTCTAGATAGAGGAATTTCTTAACTCCCCCCCCTCCAAAAAGCACAGTACACCAAAGAAGAATTGATACATTCAGTCTCATTAAAATTAAGGCAGTGTTCACATCCAAAGATATCACAGGAGCTGAGGAGATAGCTCAAGCAAGTATGAAGGCCTGAGTTCAATTCCCAGCACTCACATTAAAAATAAATAAATAAAAAGCTGAGCATAGTGTCCTGTGCTTATAATCCTAAGCACCAGGGAGGCAGAAATAGGCAGGAGGATCCCTGGGCCTTATTGGCCAGCTTATCGCCTCAAAACAGTGTGGTGGTTTGAATGAAAGTAGCCCTGATAGGCTCATATATTTGAATGTTTGGCTACTAGTTGGTGGGCTGTTTGGGAAGGACTAAGAAGTGTGGCCTTGTTGGAAGAGATGGGAGGTAGTTTCAAAAGCCCATGCCAGGCCCATTCTCTCTCTGTGTCTCTCTGTCTCTCTCTGTCTCTCTGTCTCTGTCTCTCTGTCTCTCTCTCTCTCTCCCCCCCCTCTCTCTCCCTCCTGCTTATGGATCAGATAGATGTGAGCCCTCAGCTACTGCTCCAGCGCCATACCTGCCTACCTGCTGTCATGCTCCCCACCATGAGGGAGGGTCATGGACTCCCCCTCCGAAACTGTAAGCCCCAATAAACTCTTCTATAAGTTGCCCTGGTAATGGTGTCTCTTTACAAAAATAGAAAAGTAACTATGCCAAAATTAAGTCCCACGTTCCAGTGAGAGACTATTAAAAAAAAAAAAAGAGGGATAGAGCAGGTTGGAGAGATTGCTCAGTGGTTAAGAGTACTAGCTGCTCATCCTGAAGACCCAGGTTTGATTCCCAGCACCCTGATGTCAGTTCATGCTGCATCCTATGCATTTTGGCCCTGGAAACCTGATTGGTGTGACAAGGGAATGAAGAAAGAACAGATACACATACAGAAAAGCCAGGATCAGGTGGGTTGTGCTCACTCTGATGGAGCAGCACTAACTACAGAACAA
>CABHPQ010155035.1:0-10776 GCA_902168405.1 Peromyscus aztecus
TAACTTTAAGTATGGCCTTGCTTGTTAATACTTGATGAATAAGGTGTGATGTAGTTATTGGAATCTAGCTATTTAACATTAATTACACGTCCTTGATATTTATTAAATACATAAAGTTAAAAGTGTCCATGTTTGGTGCCTCTGGAGATTGCCATGTGTTCTTAGCTCTCTCTATGTCTTACTAGGTGGTAACTCCTTCTGGACATAACTAGATATTTCTATTTGTTGCAATATTTATTTCTATTTTATGCTGCTGGATGAGTTCCATCATCTGGCCTATGTCATTCATGGACTCCTCTTTCCATTGCAGGACAATTTCAAGTTTTATAAAAAAAATCTCACATCAGCCAACTCTATGGTAAGTATTCATCACTGAACGTCTCAATGACATTGGTGTTTATCTTTGGTATTTAACATTATTGGGGGTAAGAAATGCTCATTCTGCTGTTTATGCAGAGTTAAGAAAGATTGTGGCTTCCTTGGCCTTCCAATATATTTTCCCTACAGTGTATTTAACTCTCAGACTTTTTGAACCCTTTTCCAACATCTTCTATTTCTTCCTTTATAATTATGACCAATATTTATTCCAAATCTTTCAAACATTCACTTTGAAAAATTAGAAATGCTGATTTTCAAATCCTGTTCATAAATATTTGTTCTTCTATTCATTAGCTGGTGTGAAGAAATTACTAGAAATGGAAGGATAATGAAAAGTTAATGCTTTCTTATAACACACATAAGTCATTTGTTTCTTCTGCATGAGCTTCAAGTAGTATCTTTTTAAAAAGGAGGAAGAACTATATCTGAAAGTTTATATTCCCAGAGATTTTTTTAAACTTTATGATTATAAGTTGTTTACATTTCTCCTTTCTAATTCCTCTCAACAAACGCTCCCACATACTCTTTCCCATGGTCCCTCAAATTATGGCCTCTTCCTTTGGTGATTTCTATTCCACCTCTAATATTCTGCTACATTTAAAATTAATGCCTAAGCCTCTCTTCCCTCCCTGAAGGAGATCAAGATTCATTAACTGAGGCTAAGCAGACCCTTGGACTTCCACATTTTCCCTCAAATTGATGATAAATGTTCCCTCTACCTACAATTTCTTTCTTCGGTGAATTCTCATCTTAGGGGACTAGACACCTTAGCTAAGTTTTCTTCTAGACAACATCACTCATGCCTCACAGAAGCTGACACAGTAGCCAATATCTTGTACTTAGTACTAGTTTAAAATTGTCTGAGTATTCCCCTTCCAGCACATATTAACAGCATGAGCTCATGCAACATACTAGCTACTTATATATCTACAGAGTTTTATTTTAGATTCTATTTCTGAAGACCATCTTTGGTGCCAACAATCTCATATTAAATACCTTAGCAACTCAGCTTGAGGCCTTTTTATAAGTGAAGTGATGATATCTTTTCTTGGAAAACACAAGTACATTTAAGTGAATTAGGCAAGAGGAAGCTGACAGAAGAAGTGAAATCATTATAAAATTGTGAACAATTAAAAAGATAATCCTACAAGGAAACAAACGTGGAGTCATCTGAAATAGAGAAAAGACTTACTGTTCCTGCTTTGGTCCAAGTCTTAATCAACCATCTCTTAAGTGAGCAAATAATCCAAACTGTGGAAGTTTTGTACTTGAGAAAAACATGATAGAATATATATCAGAAATTTGAAAATGCTCTCTAAGTTCCTTGTGCTTGTCTAATTGATTTGATTGAAGCAACATAATTGCTCACTGCCTCAGGAATTTGATAAAGCAGAGGAAAGTTAAATTTTATAGCAAAATTATAATGGATAAAATTAACCTTAGAAGAAAACATTTATAACATTATAAATGGATTCAGGAAACTAATATGGTTTGGTTTTACAGTATGTTTTTATAAAATTTTATCTCTTTATTGAAAAAATTCATAAGGCAGAACCACCAATAAAAGAAACAAAGTGAAGGGTTTTAATACATCCATTGAACCCATTTCAATATGTTCTTTTATAAATTTTTTAGACATATATCATCTCTATGGTACAATTGTTCAACTTAGAGGATGCATATTTAACAGCATGCTATATTGTGTCTAGTCATATGGATGAATGTTTGCTGAACAAAGCCCAATAAAGTTGGTTTTCTCTGAATTTTTTGTAGGAAATTGCATCTCCTAAAATATGTATATGTTTATATTCAAAACAGGAAACTCGTGTACATATAAAAGATCTATTTCATTTTTCACCTCAGAGGACCAGCCCATTTTGAGCAGTCCCTACATCTATGGTGGTGAATAAGCATCATCTCACACAAAGGATTCTTCTCATGAATCATCATGTGACTGCTGTTCCTGTTTCATCTTCAGGCAGCCACTGTGGACCTTGTGATGTTTGAGAGATTCCATTTGATCAGCCACTCTCATTTCATCCCTGCCAGTGCTCTACCACATTACTGTTCTGTCGTTTATCAATATATCTACCTGATCAATTTTCCAGTTGCATTATAGCTGCTTTCCTATTAATCTTTGATATTCTCTTCTTATTTTCAGTCTTTTCCTGCTATTGTCTTAAATAATGCATTGTAATTAGAAGCTATTCAGTAGAATTTTCAGTGTTTGGGGGATGAAAGGGAAAAACAGAACATATGATAAACATACCTAAAAGTTGCTTGATGTGTACCTTAGGTATTCCCATTCATTTTCTTAGTCTCTGTGTTGTATGCTTCATGTGGCTAGAAATTAAACAAGAAAGCTTTTTGTTGTTGTTGTTGTTTTCTTGTCTGTTTGATTTTTGAGACTGGGTTTCTCCATGTAGCCTTTGGCTGTCCTGAAACTTGCTCTGTAGACCAGGCTGGCCTGGAACTCACAGGGATATGCCTGCCTCTATCTCCAAAGTGCTGGGATTAAAGGCCTGTGCCATGGAAGCATAAGGGATCTAGATGGCCAAGTTGGTGTAGGGATGGAGAAGGAGAGCAAAGAAAGAGATATCTTGAAACAGGGGACCATTATGGGTTAAGGGAGAAATCTTGTGCTAGAGAAAATCCCAGGAATCCACAAGGATGACCCCAGCTAAGACTTTTAGCAATAGCGTAGAGAGTGCCTGAACTAGTTTTCCCCTGTAACCAGATTGGTTACTACCCTGATTGTCATCATAGAGCCGCCTTCTAGTAACTGATGGAAGCAGATGCCGAGATCCACAGCTGAGAAGCACTGGGTTAAGCTCCTGGAGTTCAGCTGAAAGGAGGTAGGATGGATTATATGAACAAGGAGAGGGGGCAAGATCATGGAAGGGGAAAACCACAGAGACAGTTGACACAGTTAGTGGGAGCTCAGGGACTCTGGGACTGACAGCTGGTGAACCTGCCTGGGACCGAACTAAGCCCTCTGAATATGGGAGACAGTTGTCTGTCTGGCTTGATCCGTTTGTGGGGCTCTGGGTAGTGGAACCAGGACTTACCCTGGGTGCATAAACTGGACTTTTAGAGCCCATTCCCTATGGTGGGATACCTTGCTCAGCCTTGATGCATGGGGGTGGGTCTTCATCCTATTTACAACTTGATAGCCAGCCTGAGTTGACTCCCCAAGGGAGGCCTTACCCCCTCTGAGGTGTGAATGGCAGCTGGAGAGTTGAGAGGAGCCAGAGAAAGTGAGGGAGGAGGAACTGTGGTTGGTATGTAAAATGAAAGAAAAAATTAAAAAAAAAGAAATTAAACAAGAAATAGTTCTTAAAATATACTTATTAATTGTTGTAACTACCTTATGCCCATACTGAATTCATTGTCCACTTCTATACCTTACCTATTCTTATTTATATGTTACAGACTGCTAAAAAGAAGTTCAGTGATATTCTTTGGTTGCCATGGGGCAATCTAGTACCTCCCATTTGGATATATATTCCTTCCAAGCTAGTACAGTTTCCTTAAGCTACAGTATACTTTTTGTAAATTTGGGTTTGAGTTGGGGGTTAATTTTGGGGTTAAGGAAAAAACTGGTGACAGGGAAACTCCCAGGAATCCAAAAGGATGTCCCCAGCTAAGACTCCTAGCAACAGTGGAGAGGATGCCTGAGCTGGCCTTCTCCTGTATTTAGATTGATAACTACTCTGTCAACAGAAAGCCTTCATCCAGTAATTGATGGAAACAAATACAAAGATCCACAGCCAAGCACTGGGCTGAGCTCTGGGAGTCCTGTTGAAGGGAGGGAAGAAGGATTATATGAGACAGAGAGTTCAAGGTCATCACAAGGGAACCCACATAAACAACTAACCTGGGCTTGTAGGAGCTCACAGACTCTGGACAGACAGCTAAGAAGCCTGCATGAGACTGATCTAGGCCCTCTACATATGTGTGACAGTTGTGTAGCTTGGTCTGTTTGTGGAATTCCTAGCAGTGGGATCACGGCCTGTTCCTAATGCTTGAGCTGGCTTTTGGGAACCTATTCTCCATGCTGGGAGAATTTAAAGCTTTATATTAAAGCCCAGCTTTAATATAAAGGAATGAGCTTAGTCCTACTTTAACTTGATATACCATATTTGTTGACATCCATGGGGGGGGGGGCTGCCCTTTCAGAACAGAAATAGAAGAGAGGTGAATTTTGGCAAGGGGAGGGGGGGATGGGGGAGGGAACAGGAGGAGAGGAGGGAGGGGAAAAAGGAAACTACAGTCACGATGTAAAATAAATAAAAAAATTTAATTAAGAAAAAGAAGAAGAAGAAATAATTTAATGGGAAACATGGAGGCTATAGCAAATGTCTCTGTCAGAATAAAATGAGGAGAAAATTAAAGACAGAACATTAAGTTGACCACATTTGACATTTATATGATAGCGCACAGTTTGAGTATATAATTGAAACTTTTAATAATCAAAACTGGTATGTGATACTGTACATATGACTAACCACTGGAATTTCATGTGAACAATGAATTAAGAAAATTTTTGTAGGCTTTGTCACCCATATATGTGTGTGTGTGTGTGTGTGTGTGTGTGTTTGTGTGTGTGTGTGTGTGTGTGTGTGTGATCACATGCATGCCCAGCCATGGTGCAAATATGGAGGTCTGAGGAGAGCTTACCTTGAGTTAGTTTTTCTATCTACTATATGTATCTAAGTTAAGTGTCTTTATAATTTATACACTGAGCCATCTCATTGGCCTGATAAGCCAATATTTTCTTATGCTGTTTTATGTGAATTATTTATATGGAGGTTAAAGTCTGAGATATATTTGTCCAAAGTACCCACAAACTTTAGCATTTTGACAGTTATCATATTTATACTGTCTGACTAGGAACTCAAAAATTTTAGCTGATAAGTAAAAGCAAAAAGTCAATGGCAAATCTACTTTCAAGGACACCCAGAGAATTATGTAGGCCATTTTTCACTCTTTCCCATCCTCCAATTTCTATTCTTCAGTCCTAACCCCAGATTTGTAGCAGGTCACCTGCTGTGACCTCCCCTTTTTCTCTACCCCCACTCCAGGGAACTAAGCAGACCCTCTCCAACAGCCTTCCTTTCTTATTCCATTCCTTTCTCATCTGCCCAAGACATTCACTCCCTGGGAACCTGCTGGGCAAACTGATCAAGGAATTTGATCCTCATGGCAGACATACCTTTTCTCCATCCTGTTGACTCTCTCAACACCCTCACTTTCTAGCTTGTCTCCATTCCTGAATGCCACCTCCCAATACATAAAACCAAGTTCTACCAAGGGTCCTCAGTGATCACACCTGGCAGAGACTCAGAAGCACTACCTAGCAGGCAACTCACAGTCATGACATGTTCCTAAGATCCAGAGAGGACAACAGAAACCAAGAAACTGAAAATATGCTTAACAAGGACAAAATCAGATATAAGCACCTAAAATTAATGGTGTCCAGATGCCTTGGCACCAGTGTAAACACACAACCAATAACAGCCAGGCCAATATGTCTCCACTTGAGACCAGGAACCCCATTAAGGTAGGTAGGTCCCAAGAAATGCCACAGAGCTGAAGCACAAGGCAAGGACTTCAAAATAGCTCTTACGAATGTGACCAAGGACCTTAAAGAGAACATGAATAAATCCATTGACGAAATCTACAAAAACACAACCAGCCAGTGGAATGAAATGAAAATAATTGTTCAAGACATGATAGTAGAAATACAATCAATAAAGAAAACGTAAACCGAGGGAACTGGAAATGAAAAATGTAGGAAGTTGAAAATCAGAGGCAATCCTCACTAATAAAATATAAGAGATGGAAGAGAGAATCTCAGGTATTGAAGACAAGAGAGAAGGAATGGGTACCTTTGTTAAAGAAAATGTTAAATCAAAGCAAACAACAACAATAACAAAACCCCAAGCACAAAAGATCCACAAAATCTGGGACGCTATTAAAAGACCAAATCTACGAATAATACTGACAAAGGAAGAAGAAAACCAGGTCAAAAGTACAGCAAATATGTTTTAACAAACTATCAAAGAAAATTTCCCTAACCTAATGAAAGAAATGCCTTTATAATATTGATGGAAATATGGAGCCAGTTGTCCATGAAACTAAATATCATTTTGTTTATTGAATATAGATATAGCAGTGGGGATAAGAAGCACTAGAACTGGAATTTGAATACTCTCAACATCATGATATGAATATGGCAATTTGGGAGCTATTTGTAGCTAGTTTAAATATTTTTCATTATAAAAAATAATGGAAATTATTCATCCATAGTTGTTATACTGGATAAAGAATTTCTAATCTAGTGGACAAGCATTTTCAGACAGGAGTACTCTTTCAAATGTTTAAAAGAAACATTGGTTAGACTTTGGAATCACAAGATTAAGAATAAGGCAGATTTCAGAAACATTTCAAAGTCCTGAGATCTCATCAATAGGCTAATAGACTGGTTACAATAATAAAAACTGTATATATATGTATATATATATTATAATAATTATATGTATATAATTAAAACATTACACCAGGGGTAGAAGAGGAACAAAATCATGGGAAAATATAGACACTAGTAATAGTGTCAAATGTGGAAACAGGAGTAATGATGCATGCCCATAAATCCAGCTGCATAGAAGGCCTATAGTAGATCTCAAGTTTAAAGACTGCAGAGGCAACACAGTGAAAAAGTAAACAAATAAAGTCCAATCTTCAGTACCACTAAAAGTAAAAGACAAAGAACATAACAATTAGAAGGGAACCCATATAGTGGCAAAAATTCAACTCCACATAAGAACTACTTCTTCAGGCAGAGTGAAAGTGTGTAGTACAAGTCTATTTCATTTGCATTAAAGGAAAACAAAGATTGAAAATTTCAGAAGCCCATAACCATTGATATATCTAGGCATTGCATTTTACTGCTTTACTTTTAACAAAGGTTAAATTCCTGAGTTTATTTCTAAAAGTTCATTTGTAGAATAAGAAGAAAAATAAAAAGTAAGAAGTGTAAAATGTAGATTAAAAAGAAGATAATATATACACACAACGGCTGTAACATAAATTGAGCAAGTTGTGATCTCATAAGTAGCGTTCTTTGAGGGGCTATGTAAGAATGCTCAATAATCATCCGTACAAAAACACATAAAAACCCACGGGTGCTTCTCATCACGTTGAATGCAAATGTGCTGTCATTTCAGCCTAATGGGGGATATTTCTTGGTGATTCATAGCAATGGTGGAGCAGATGCAGCTACTATCTGCACAGTAATGGAAAAAGCCTTCCTCCAATTTACTTATGACCTTTTCATTTGTGTTAAAGAATGACACTTAATGGGCTTATATTCATTCTGTAAGTAGAAAAAGTGCAAATTTATTTTTTAAAGAAATTAAAATCTGATCCAATAGTCCTTTAAATAGAAGCTATCTTAAACGTTCAGGATAGTAATTTTATTCAGTTTATCACTTATTCTTTCACTATGCTTATCCTCACTACTCTTTGACCTGTTCATAAGTTTTTGAAAGTATTGCGTGAGTAAACACTATAAAGTAGAATCTGAATTTGTGGCTTATTTATGAATCTGAAGGTAAAGACTAGAATAGATTTACAAGGAATCTAGGCCATTATCCACATTATCCATGACAGTCTTTGTTAATGATGAATCTTCTTGAAACTTTCTAATTGTGAGGTATTATACTGATGAACACATCTCTGACAAGAGCTGTTGAACATCTTGGTAGAATTTACCTCTACATAGAGTTCAGTAAAAACTAAGATGGATTTGTTCCTTTATTTTATCCATATGCAACTTTACAATGGAATTTAAAATACAAAGTTATGTATAATGCAAAGGTTATGTTTAATGAAATCAGTTCATGCCCCTTTCTTCGTCTTAACCTTCCATTTTGACCCTTTCTATTCTTCCTACTTCTCTTCCCTTTCCTAACTTCTAACTTTGCTCTACTCTGGGGCACCAGAGTATGGAAGTGGTGTTGGATCTGTGTTAGGTATCAGAATTCAGGCCAGTTTGAGGAAGCTGCCAGGTTGTCAGGGTGGGTGGGGTCCGGTAATGGCAGCAAGACACAGGTTGAATATGACGGGATTCTACACAAACAATAACACACTGGAGTATCAGGGCCTCTACACTGAAAGTTCAGCTAGAAGTTAAGACCCTGCATTCATAATATGATCCTGAAGTGAATTTTAGGTATAAGGGACATGAGTGCACGATGGAACAGGGACTATGACTCTTGAAGTATGCCCATACTGGGAAGTAGATACACACGGTGTTGAATCTTAGATATGTGAGAACGGTGCAGAATATTGACAGACTTCAGGCAAATCCAAACTGAGGCACATTTCATAAAACAACTGGCAACACTATCCATATATGTCACTTTACGTTAAGCCAGTACAGATCCTTCAATTGTAAGATTGTGTTGTATCCCACAGGAGTTCAGAAATTAGTCAATTAAATTACATTTTAAATAATGACTGAAAGAAAGGTGGAGGAATGTTCATCACCACTGGCAGAAATGTACTGTTGTATATTTATGTGTGAAGTAGAGAGGGAGGGAGAGACTGAGAGAGGGAGGGGACAGAGAGAGAGAGAGAGGAGAGAGAGAGAGAGAGAATTGTGTTACTCTAAGATATCTAGCCTTGTGAACTGAAAACCAAATGATTCTTGGATAATCCATATGTAGATAGTTAGTCATTGTTGAAGTAGCTGGACTACTATCTGTAAGATATTCTAGTAAATTATATATATATGATACATACATATAAAAATTTTATATATTATATATAGAATATATTAATATATTATAAACATATATTTTTTCTTTCAGTTCTTTTCCTCTAGAGAACCCTGACTAATGCAACATATCATAAAATATTTGTTAAAAAAAGGATAATCATCGATTATTTTTTTGAGTTTTTTGCTGTGTATAATATATTCTTGACATAGTTGATTCACCAAAAATGCCATATTATTTTACCCTTTTTTGAAACCTATACAAAATTTCATAATCTTTTATCATATGTCAGCAAAATCCTAGGTATTGTGGAATAATGACTCAAAATGTCCTTACTCTTAAAAAAAGTTGCCATTTTATAGATAAGCAGTCAAGAAAATATAATATGTATAATCAATTACACACTCTGATATAGACACTAGTCAGGCACAGTGACTCATGAAGTCTGTCAAAGTTTATTACTGCACATCGGGGAATGCAGACTCTCTGTGACTTAGAATGTCTTGACTTTTACTTCCTTTCCCTCATTCTCCTCTGGTTTCTCCTTCTGCTTCTTCAATCTGTGCCATTTCCCCAAATAAAAGCAATTCTACATATTTTGAATGTGATCTTTTCCTGTGCTCTGGCATACATTAATCTGTGGTGATTCGGGACATTGCCAGATGAACCTGAAGATAAAATATTGATACTGAATTACATGTTGTATTACCAGAATTTGAAGCATGTATTAAAATCCTTGTGCTGCTTTGACATTATTTTTTAAATTTAATATGCATTTTTATAATATATATCTTAAATTATAAATATTGTGATTGGAAATAAAAATTTGAAAATAGTATCGTCCATTTCTAGGTAAAAACTATGCTGCATAGTTGATATGTGGACCTTGGAACTTTTACAGAACTGCAATAAATAGGAAAACTTCTGGAACAATTTTATCTAAATGATTCCTCTTGGCATTAAAAGATCCATTGGCATAGTACATTCAAATTGAAGACTGTGATATACAGAGATCTTATATTGTCTTCCAGGCCATCAGGGTATCATGGCAAAAATCACTCCACGGAAAGAGTTAATGCAGCTTTCAAACTTTCTTTAAAGAAAATGTATTTGGTTTTTACACACTGAAAAGAATCTGCTTTAACACCACCGTGTCTGATAAATTCTCAGGCTCTTGAAGTGGAAATCCAAAGAGTGAAATTGTAGAATCCCTTGGTGTCCACTTGAGACGTTCTACCTACCCATGCTTCATACTGGATTCTGTTTTTCCTGCTTAGTACTGATAATTCACAAAAGGAAAAACATAAAGTAAGTTTTTCCTAAGTTTCCACAGAAACTTCCTGCAGATGGTCTTGGGGTTTTGTTTGAAGGAGAGGGAATCTGACTTATAATTTTCAAGAGTGCTTTTATATTGTTCTTTCGCATACTCTGGTGAATTTTGATTTTAATGTTAAGCTGTAGTGTCTTTCAGAAGCGTTGCAGGAGTGGAGGTGTTTGGTACTGTTTTTCACTTAGTCTGAAAAAAGCATCCACTGATGGGTGACTTTTTTTCTTTTGCTGCTTTTGAAGAGTGTGTGTGTGTGTGTGTGTGTGTGTGTGTGTGTGTGTGTGTGTG
>CABHPQ010155035.1:10786-49132 GCA_902168405.1 Peromyscus aztecus
GTGTGTGTGTGTGTGTGTGTGTGTGTGTGTGTGTGTGTGTGTGTGGTGTAAGTTATTAAATGGGCTCAATTTCTCGTTATGTAACACCTCTGAAGGAATATTGATAAAGTTACCAGATGTATAATCATAAGCATTTAACAGATATGTCATATTCTACTTCATGTTCCAAGAACACTCAGAGAAGAAATTCCTCCAGGGACTCTGTATTAGAAACAGCTGGCAAGTGAGGCATATTTTGTGAAGCAGTTGTAAAACCCTTTGAAGATGCTTTTTATGATGAGCATATTCGAAGAAAAATGCAGGTAACAGTGCCCAATGGACAATAATAGTGTACACTGCGGAAACAATCCAGAGGGGTATCTGAACGACCTCCAAAAGCTGGAGGTCCACAACCTCCAGGAAACAGTGTCACCAGCAGCTGCTGGAACTGTCAAAGGCAGAAAGTTCTAGGAAGAGACATTAGAGAGAGTCTCCTGGGACAGCAGGCATTGTTTTTGGAAGCTGCTCTCTCTGGAGGGAAAAAAAAAAAAAAAAAAAGAACCCAGAAGGTGTTCCTAGGGAGATTTCAAGTCAGGGAAACTTACAATTAAAAAAATAAAGAAATAAATATATAAATACTGATAAAATCATTTAGTGTTGCTTATATGTATGTTTCTAAGCTGACAACTTGGTATTGAATAACCAATTGAGGGGTCCTCCCTCCGTAGGGTGTGAATTTCCCTTCCCCCACCCAGCCTCCTCTGTATTATATATATTCACACAAACAATTTCTTTATCTTTGAAGTTATTGATTTTCTGTAGCTCTTATCCATAGATGTGGCCTTAGGAGACTTTCCTTATCCAGGATGTCATGTAAAATTTTGGACTATTTACATCTTGTTTAGGCAACCACACTTTTGAGATTTCATGGGAATAGTTTTTCTGTCATCTATAGACTGATACACTGATTCTTAGATTTTTTTTTTGTGCCCCTCTTCAGCAATGTTCACTGAGCCTTAGGTGTAGAGGTTGAGTTGTAGGTTTATTAGCTGGGGCTGGGAACTCACTGATCAGTGGTTTTGACCAGCTGTGAATTTTTGTAATGTTCCTAATATCTTTTAAAACATGAAGCTTTTCTGATGAATTACTATATATATATATATATATATATATATATATATATCTGTGACTATAAGGATATGCATTAAACAGAGTAAGAAATTATGCTGAGTTCATCTATTTAACAAAAAAGCTCATTTTGTTGTTGTTGTTGTTAGTTAAGAGAGGCCAAAAGAATTACCAAACAATGTAGGCTGTTGGAAATGTCCCGGAATGTGGAAGGTAATTTCTTATTCCTGAAGACACTAAGCACTTTGGACATAAGGTTTGAAGGAATTTGAGCTGCATCTGAAGGCCTACTCAACAGAAAGGCAATAGTGTATACCCTGTTCAACTACTCCTGGCAGATTAGCCTATAGAACCGAGAAAAGAACTTACTACTGTCAATTTCCTAAACAAGTATAATCCCTAACAGTAGCCTTAATAGTTATTGTTATAACCTATTATTTTAAATTCGAGAAACTCGGGTAAATGTAGAAGGATGATGACTTGCACGTGAGTATTGTGTCAGCAAAATGTCAAGTAATCTTATTAAATATTTGCTTAATTATATTTGTGGAATTATTAGCAAAAATAAATACACACGAAACAAATGGAGCACTATTTATATAGCATTAAAAATCACTGTACTTTCCTAGAAATAGCTTAAAAAATTACTTATATGAACCACTAGAATTCACTAAAATATAGTGATTATAATCCAGGTTTTAGAATACAACTAAAATTTCAAAATTCTTTCATGTTTTATGACATCTACACTTACTTTTATTTTTTCTATGATATGGATTTTGGGAGTACTTTTCCTGGTTAGTTTTTATCAACCTTCAAGTTCTGATTAAATAGCACTTCTGTGAAAATTTCTTCCATGAGAATTATCATTCAGACCTCTTGTGTATCTTCACAAACATAGACAAATCAGTTGATTTATGATTATCAACTGATTGATTATACACACACACACACACACACACACACACACACACATATATATATATATATATATATATATATATATATATACTAATTACCATCAGCAGTCATTGAATTACTAGCTATACATTGCTCACCTCATGTCCTTGTGTTGTTGTTGGTGATCCATTTGGGTTGGAGAGTTTTACACATTTACTTAATGGCTCACAGTGTTTGCCTCAGACTAGGACATATTCAGTCTATACTTGACACATGAATAATACGTTTGTTGAAGAGATTTGCTGTTACATCTGTAATGGCAAGTAATAGTATCTCTAAATATTCAGAAAATATATATTTCAATATACAATGCTTTGTGTACAAACTAAGCATTCTAGATAAAAATGCCTATGGGAAGCAAAACAAAAATCACTACAATTTTGATCATTTCAATCCTCAGATCCATCATTTCCCATATGGCTGAAATTTAAAATGTTCAGCTTTAATTTAATGGTAGACCTGGTATGTACTTTCCTATGGACCTTGTTTTTATCACAAAGATATTTACAGTCAAATATTAACATTTTATGTGACTTCCAACATTTTTCTTGGAAAAATCTCCTTAACCTGGATTAAAAGAGACAACTCAAAAGTGGGCTCTGCTAGGTTAGCTTCACAAACTTGAAAAAAAAAGTATGAATAACGCTGACTTAATTTTGGAAATATATTACAGAAAAAAAGCACTTGGAAGGACAGCCTATAAAACATGGCTTGTGCATAATTTACTCCAAAGCTCATAACTGTGACTATTCTTTTTCTTGAATGTTTATTTTTTCTTCTTTTTATTGTCACACATATATTTTCAGTAGACTTCTGAGACTGAAGCTCTAAGATGTGTTTGTGAACAGACACTGAACAACTTAGTTATTACTAGAAAATATGATTATACTGAAACCACTAAAAATTCATAGAGTTCTATAAAAACAAGTTCTTACTTTCACATGTTAGGGACATGTCTGTTCCTGGAAGAGTCACAAAAACAAGGGAGGTTCAAAAGAATGAGAGGGATTGTTTTTGCATTTTATATGATTTTCATCTTGAACTGGAGTTGTTGATTACATCTTATGCTGAGACTCATAGTAGGAAAATGTATATAACCCAATCTTGTTTTGATTCACTTTTCTCAAGTTGAAATTCATTTACTTAATGAAAACCTACCTTTATCACTCAAGCCATTTCACTAGTTAGATAAGAACTACAAGCCCCAGATATTTAGGTAATACTTTCTAAAGACAAAACAGCATTGAAACTAAAGTTCAACTACTTCTCATGATTTATTTATTTCATATCTGTCTCACTGTAATTCAGTTAGAATGGGTTTATAATCTCAAATTATTTTTGTTTATTCATAAGCTCAAATGTTTATATAGAGAAAATTAGTGTAAACATTCTCATTAGACTGAAAAATTATCCATGCATGTTAAATTAAATGAAAGTAGATTCAAAGTAAGCCTGTACATTTATCTAAAATTTTAAGCCAGGATAATGTGTAATTCTAAATACAATAGAACATTCTAAACTTTGCATAGATTTCCTATCCTTAACTTAATTATCAGGAATCCAGAAGGAAAAAAAAAAAGTGTTTATAGCTAGAGAACAAATGAATATGTGAGATATAAATGTAAAAGTACAATGGGAAAGTTGGCAAATATATTTTTCCTTATATTAGGCAATAACTAACAGACACAGAGTAATATGTATTGATTTGAAAGTCTACACTTTAAATAATAAAAATATAAAATAACCATATACATGGTAAAAGATTGCAATATTTTGAAAGATTGAAATATAACTAGCTTTTAAAAGGATAATATTTATAAATGTTTTCTAAGTCCCTACAAAAGAAAATTCCAAGCAATATTACATTTATTCTTTTCTCTCAGAAGCATCATGAGAAATGTGAAATCCAATGACTCCGAATCAAATATTGACACAAAATAATAAATAAATAAATAAATAAATAAATAAATAAATAAGATGATATAATAGACTAGTAAGTTCATCTTAAAACACCAGTTTGTATGCCTCTGATGTTTGTCACATTGATCATCAAATAAAGTTGTTCTCAAAATTTAATGTTCTGTCTATAAATGTAAACAGGCATGATTGCAATTTTAACAGCATTGCCAGGATGGGTCATTCCATGGGTGAGAACACTGAAGTAAAGACCAAATTATAATTAAGTAGGAAAGCAATGAAAAGTCATACAATATGACAAATTTTTATGTCTGCCTTATAAAATGAACCCTCTTCTATGTGCTTTATTAGAGAATATGTGTATAAATGTTATCTCTATGTGCATTGTTACCACGCTTTTTCCCTTTTGCTTTCAAACGAGAAAGTTCTCCTGTCCTTAGTGCATGAGCTGGCTTTTTGGAACCTAGGGCCTATGCTGACACTTTGCTCAGTCTTGGTGCAGGAAGGAGGGGATTGGACCTGCCTCAACTGAATCTACCAGGCTGGGCTGACTCCCCACAGGAGACCTTGCCTTGGAGGAGGTGGGAATTGGGGGGTAGATTGGGTGGGAAGGCTGGAGGTTGGGAGGAGGGAGGACAGGGGAATCCGTGGCTGATATGTAAAACGACTAGAAAATATCTTATATAAAATAAAAAAATACAAAGGAAAAAAAAGGGCATAGAAATTAGCATATGGCAGGGCAAGCAGTGGTTGTGGATACTACACGAAGTGGAGAATATGAAATTTTGTGGGTTTTGTCTGAAAAATAAAGATTACAGTATTAGGAATCAGACAGTAAAAAAATGAGTGAGATATTGCTAATGTCGAGGGATTAGTACTATTACTTTCTGACATTTTGCTGTAGTTTCGTTTGAAGGGGATATATATGTTGATTGATCATCTCCTGCACATAATACCAGAAAAGTACTATACAGGAAGAAGGCAGATATAAAGTCAATTAACGGACACTAAATATTTTAAATCACCCAAACTATTAATAGTCATGTTGATCTACAAAAAGAAAGGTAACACTTACTTGTTAGGATTTTTATTTGCTCTTTTGTATTATCACAGATTCTCAGGTAGATGATAAAAAACAATAATTTGGGGATTTTTTTTTGTGTTGTATGTTTTAAAATTAGCCATGACATGAAAAAGATTAAAAAGATAATATGATAAAAATAATAGGACTGTAAAAAACACACATTTGCTTGGAACAAGCATCAGAATCTAATAAAATACTGTGTGTTTGATCAAACAAGAGGCAACGAAATATGGACTCAAATGATGTAATATAATCAATGGAAGAAAAAGGATAAGTATCTGAGTGAAAAGTGAAGATGAAGTCAAAAGGGAACATCAAGGATAATGAAAAAGAGTTTAATAACAGAGAAGAGATATGTGAATACTGCATTTCCCCCAGAAAGCTCTGAATATTATTTGACGTGTTATCTAAACCTTCCTGTGGGGATGAAGTTCTTTATACATGTGTAATATTAGTATTACCACTAAATGTATTTAAGGAAAACTGAAAATAAACCTGCTAGCACAGAAAAATGGACTCATTCTAATGGTGGGCCTACTGAAAGTCACAGATATACGTAGTTAAACATCAGGTCTTTCAGCTGGAAATATCTAAGGCAATTGTGTGAGAGTATGTTACGCCAACTCTGTTATGTGAGCATAGTAGACACAATGTGATTTTCTTTATCACTAAAAATCAGCATTATCTCATTTTAACAGAAAATGTAAAACAAAGACTACGACTAGGTGCCTACACATTTTGACAGTAAGTAATAAATTTGACAAACTGTACATGATTCAGAATATGAAACACTGTGAAACCTGTCCATTGGATATTGATTTAATTGACTGCTGATTTTCAAGTTTCTGACAAGTTAGAATTTATGATTGGATTTTATAATATGCAGTATGCATATTTATATTCTACTTGAACATTATTAATTAAGATTTTCTACCAGTTGGAGTTTTTTTTTTATTTATTTCTAGTTAATAGAAATGTAATCCACTGATGCACTATAGAAATATGTTCCAGAGACCCCTTTGCAGGAACTGACCTTGAGTACCAGCTTTCACAGTACCAGAAGGTACAGTGAAAGCACCAAAGGAGACAGACAACCGACAGTTCCACTCAGCTATGATACCAATGAACCACACCAACGACCAGCATGGCATGATAACTCTAGGGTACTGTAGTGACCTCATACCCTGGTAGTAACCATCAACTCTCTGTAATTTGATTTAAAACCCACTCAACAAGAGAGCATCCATGCCTGCTCCTGGAAAACTAGCTTAACTACTCACTGCTAGTTTAGTCACAGTCATACTGGGGAACCTACATCCACCAGGTTATGAAAACAGCATAATCCCTAGCAACAATCTAAACATGTCATTATACCCACATAAAGTGCAGTCTTCACTTTACATCAAATAAACTGTTTTTAACAGAAGGATAAAACTACAGGAAACAACAGCCAATCATAATTTGTGGAGCCCAGTCCCAGTGGATACATCTACAAAACACGACCACACATAAGACTCAAGAAACAAAGGGTTATAGGGCCAAAAATGTTGTAAGACCCAGAAAAAATAAAGTATTCGATGTGATCTTGTCTCCTAGCAATCTCAGAAGCTATACCCCTGAAGTCTCACTAACATGAGTACTCAAATATTAGCTGTACAAGAACAGCACCAATAGGCCTGCCTAAAGGGCCAGGGCAAAGATCATAGAGTCTCGATCCTACATAAAGGACTACAGGCAACCGAGGAATGCTGAGACTGGGAGAAATATTCTCTCCCAAAGAAGAGCACACCAATTAGTTATTCACTACCAAAAGATCAGCCCGGAAAATATGCATACAAGTAAGATACAGACTGAACAGTTTAAATTTAGGAGTATATACCTGTATACATATATCTATGTAATAACAATAGATGAAAAAGTGGTGGTAGATTTGAAAGAGAGCAAGGGGTGGGTATGCTCAGGGGGAGAAGAAAGAAAAGGAAGGGAGAAAGGTTTTATTTATGTTATAATCTCAAAAAAGTAGAAATCGTACCTGAAGAATATTCATTCATCCAAACAATTTGCTCAGATAAAAATGAAGTCCCACCTCTACGTGAGGCACTCTTGGCAAATGGTAGCTTCAGTATGAAGTAGGTGAATCATTTTTTTAAATTTAATTTTATTTTATTTTACAATACCATTCAGTTCTACATATCAGCCACTGATTCCCTTGTTCTCTCCCCTCCCACTCCCCTCCCCTTCCCCTCAGCCCACCCCCCATTCCCACCTCCTCCAGGGCAAAGCCTCCCCCCAGGACTGAGATCAACCTGGTAGACTCAGTCCAGGCAGGTCCAGTCCCCTCCTCCCAGGCCGAGCCAAGTGCCTGCATAAGCCCCAGGTTTCAAACAGCCAACTCATGCAATGAGCACAGGACCCGGTCCCACTGCCTGGATGCCTCCCAAACAGATCAAGCCAATCAACTGTCTCACCCATTCAGAGGGCCTGATCCAGTTGGGGGCCCCTCAGCCATTGGTTCATAGTTCATGTATTTCCATTCATTTGGCTATTTGTCCCTGTGCTTTATCCAACCTTGCTCTCAACAATTCTCACTCATACAGACCCTCCTCTTTCTCGCTAATTGGACTCCTGGAGCTCTGCCTGGGGCCTAGCCTTGGATCTCTGCTTCCAGATCCCTCAGTCACTGGATGGGGTTTCTAGCATGACAGTTAGGGTGTTTGGCCATCCCATCACCAGAGTGGGTCAGTTCGGGCTGTCTCTCGACCATTGCCAACAGTCTATTGTAGGGGAATCTTTGTGGATTTCTGTGGGCCTCTCTAGCACTTTGCTTCTTCCTATGTTTCTGAGTGCTTAATCTCACTCCTGCAGGTGGCCCCATACACCATGCACATACAGCAACATTATATAGATGCCTTGGGTAG
Source organism: Peromyscus aztecus (assembly GCA_902168405.1). Lineage (NCBI taxonomy): Eukaryota > Metazoa > Chordata > Mammalia > Rodentia > Cricetidae > Peromyscus > Peromyscus aztecus. The sequence goes on from CABHPQ010155035.1 coordinate 18,773, forward strand.
TTGAAATAAAATGAGACAGACATAAATTTGGGAGAGAAAAATTGTGGGAAGAAAGAAGGCACTAAAAGGAGGAAATTGGTCATTTTGATCTGAGAAAATTATATGTATGAATGAACATTAAGTAAAATATTTTTTAAATTGCTTGAGGGTTAGAGTAGAAATAAAAAAAATTAAGAGTAAGTCAGTTCAACTAAATATGGCTTCAATTTGGAGTAGGGGAGGTATATTTTGAAGCATGCCTCTTATCAAAGCCATGCCTACATTTTCAGAGATAATTTAGTTTGAAATATAATTAAAAAGAAATAGCCCCTTTTTCATTTTATTTTAGAGATTATAATATTATTACATTTTTTCTTTATTTCCTACCTCCAATCCCTCCCTTGATTCCCTTGTTCTATCTCAAATTCATGCCTCTGTTTACATTAATTGTTATTCATGCATGTGTGCATACATATATACATATAGATTTATTTATAAAATATAACTACACTAAGTAACTGATGACATAAAACAATATAAAACTGGTATTTATTATTTTACATAGCCAAAAAAATATAACTCCTTTATATTTGTGCTACCATTTTGAAGCCGATTAACTTGTTGGAAGGATTTCAGCAATACAATTTATAAATTTATTCCATCATAATCTAACATCAGTAACAAATGGAATACACAATATTGAAACATTTGAGTGCAAATAAATTAGGTTATTCTATGAGATCTTGCAAATACCCAAGATATCACATATAGCTGTCATCTAGAGAAATATTTGCCTCAAGACAAATATTTTCAAAGTCACAGAGGACATAGTTTTTTAGCAAAAAACAAACAAACAAAAAATTATGCACCCCACTTGATAACAGATAATCAGATAATTACATATTATGTAGTGTCCAAGTTTTTATATAATGCATCATTTGAAGCCTCATTTATAGAAAGGACAACTATGGGAGTCCCTGATCTAGCCCTTTGATTTTGTAACATTTTTTTTCTCAAAATTTCAGTTGTCATTACATAATCCTAGTGTATAAAAATAGCATGGGACCACATACATACATTCATACATACATGCATAGACACACACACTCGCATGCACACACATACACATGAATGCACAAAAATGTGCACAGTAAATTCTGCCTGTCTCCACATTAATGGTTTTAAAATTGCATTGCACTACTAGGAAATTCCCAAACAATGGAAAGCATACTTGGACTCTACATTTCTGGTAACTTCCCATGAATCTTTGATATCTTCAAAATATTTGAAAAGGTAGAGAATTACAGTAATCTTTACTATGTATCCTGCCAATCATTCCACTATAACTGAACACCATAGCTAGTTGACTAATAAATGACAGAAATTTATTTCTTGTGGTTCTGATGTTGATCACCCAAAACTGAAGCACTGGCAGATTCATGGCAAGGGTTAGTTTTTAGACATATAGATGGTCATCTATTATTTCTTTGCCTGGCAGGTGAAACAAGAGTTTTGTTCAGTGTCTTTCTCTGTGTTGATTTCCTTATTTCTTTTACTTTATCTTTATGTATGTCAGTGTTGGGAAACTTGGCTCTGTACTCATGGTAAACATGCATGCTTCCACTGAGATGCATTTCATTTGCCTGGGTTCTCTGTAATAAGTCTCAGCCATGAGTGTTTTACCATCCTAAACAATCTCTCCAAATGTCCTATCCTTTAAAACTGTAACATCAGTATGCTAACTAAAAAAAAAAAAATCATTTGTTAGTTGATTGAGAACTTAGTCTAATGAGGTTTTATTATATTAACCTCCCACGTCTTTCCAGATCTAGTCCCACATTCCTCCATCCACTCAACTTTGTGTACTTGTTATTTTAATCAGTCAAGACAATTTTGTACTGCCCAAATATTCCTGATGTGTGTGTGTGTGTGTGTGTGTGTGTGTGTGTGTGTGTGTGTGTGTTTACTGGAGATTGATAAACTTAATAGGGATGCCCATAGAGAAAACTGTCTCTCCCTCTCCTGGCAGTCAACAATTGCCAACAGCTCCTTGGCTAGGGGTAAGATTTTGTGCCCAATCCACTTTTCCATGCTGAGATCTGATTTTATTTTAACATGCAATTATGAAAGCCCTTAAATAGTCTAGCTATAGCACACAACCTCAACATTCTACCATGTTTTAATCTGCCTATTAATAACTAGATAGAAAAGAGAAAATAAACGAATTATGAAAGCAATTGGCAAAGTGTGTATTCATTTAAGCTGCAGTATAGTGAGAAGAACAAATTCTGTAAGTCTTGGATAAAATCAGTCCATACAAAACACCACTAGTTGTGAAGTGTAGTGTTTAAGTTACTATGACTATGTCTGAAATACAAAAAACAACAACAAATAAACAAAATAACACCTTTTCCCCTAGAAGTTCTCAACCAAATATTCAACAAAACTAACAAAAAGTTTTGTGAAAATAGAAACAAATTCTGACCTTCTCCTCTATAAGAATGGCATATACAAAGCTTTACAGTCACAGTGAGGAACTGTTAAAGGACATAAACATTTAGACATAAAATTCAACAAATGTAAATCCTCATATAACTCAGAGTTTTGAGAGAATTGAAGGAAATGAAAGGAACCCAGAGATACTTGTGGGAAAATTACTTTATACTCATTTAATTTTCCCTGTGTTTATGGCTACTAGGTTTCCATTTTTGTTTTGGCTATAAACGTTCCCTATGAGATGAAAATAATATATTTTCTCTATAAAATACAACCATGGACAGGACACTGCACTTTGCTGATGGAAATATATAAGACAAAATGAACACAGTAAGAAAATCATAATAGCTTTAGTAAGCTAATTAGAATCCTTGCCTTTAGGAGACACTATTTCACATTTACAACATACATATCTGTTTCTCAGTACAACTATAGAGTTCAGATGACCAATGACAATTTAATATGGTAGGTGCTCATTATTTTATAAGTGTATTTATACCATGTCTTGCAATGCTAATTTGTTAAATTGATTCTCAAAATTAAGAAAAGAATGAGATTAATGGTTAGCAGCATTTCTTGCTTCTAGACAAATCCCCCTCCAGCCCAATGAATATTGAACTCTCTGATGAGCCATTTGGTGGGATTCAATAATCCATTAGAGTCTTTTTATTAAATATATAGTCTTTTGTTTCAGGTATAATATAAAGAGTTTTGTTAAATGTGGATATTCATAACTGATGCATTATCTCCAACATCTATATTTGAGAGTATTAGGGAAGTGTGCTCCAGGTGCTTTTTGAGCTGGCTTGTGTTATTAGACTGCCTGTGAAAGACTTAGAGAAGCACAAACTACCACATTCATCAGTTTCTCCTCAGTAGACAGATGTGATTCATGGACTCAAATCCATACTTTCCAATCAGAACAATCTCAGAACCCAGTAGTATTTACTGAACAAACTACTTAGCGCCTCTTGAAAGAGATAAAGATGATGGTTGAAAAATCTAACTGCTGATATTGACCTCCAATATTAAATGTTAGTTCACAATCTCCATTTCCACCTTTTCCCCTCTTTCCAGTGTGAGAGTGAAATTCTTACATCCTGAGGCTCTCAAAGAGACTATCTGTGGGAATAAGCCACATCAAACTCTGTTCTTCACTTGTTACGTTGTTTCTTATAATTACCAACAATTTTCATCCCCCTTTTGAAAAAGAGGTTCTCTCTTACCAGTATACTATTATACTTACCAGGTACTTTCAATAAGTACCTAAACAATATGAATCTGATATAGTAATAAAATTAGTCTTAACAACTAATAACTGTGGTTAAACCAACACGATTTTTATAATTTCTCTTACTTTCAGGTTTTTTTTTAAGTTAGTAAAAAGACAAGAGTTAATCATCTCTGTATGCTCCCACAGTTACTGCCTTAACTTAGACCTTAATTATATTATAGCTTTGTCTGGCACTGGAAACTATCATAGTGTCTTTTGTGAACGAGAACTTCTAGAGCTCTTTCCCTCCTAAAAATCAAATACAATTTCATTTCATTCTCTAAAATTGATAGAGAATTTTAGAGAAACAAGAGTTTCTACATATTGTAATTTTCTTCTTTGACCCACATTCTAAAAGTTGCATGATTTTATTTCATTCATAAACTAAAGGTATTTTTTGGTGTCTTTTTGTTACTGTTATTATTTTAAATTCTTTGCAATCCCAAGAAACATATGTCTTGCATTCTTCTTTTCCATAATGGTAAGACCTATAGAATTTTTGTCTGTCTTTGTGAATGCCTCAGGAGAGCTTGAAAAGAATGATTATTTTAAAAAAAATGACAGTTAGACAAAGTTGATCATGCTGTTGGAGTTAGTTATTGTTCTTCCTGATTATATGTCCAGACTAGTTAATAAAACTGGAAGAGAGGTTTATCTAGCAAAGGAAGGCAAGTGAAAGCAAAGCGTGCACCCCACAGAAAACTAGAGTGGATTGTCCCAATCGGATTGAAATAGCACAGTGGGTCGTATACTATGCATTTAAAAGATTTATAGTTATGACATAGGTTCTGTATTAATGGAGGTATGGCAGCCATTTTCCCCTCATTTAAGGATATTTATTCCCTTGAGCCTTTAGAAAAACTACAGGAAGGGTAGTGGTTAAAATCACAATATAAATGGCATTATGGTAAATCCAAGGTATTTTGAGGATGTAGAATTTTGATTAGTGTGCATATAGGGGAAGATGCCCTGGTGCTTTAGTTTTTAATAAAGCAAGAACAACAGATCTACAGCCTCAAAGACATTTATCCATGAAGGGCCTTCTGACCAACAGAAGGCCCAGGTATTCAGATGCAATTTCTATGCTTATTTGATAAGTATCTTCTTGTCTATTCACTATCATTTCTCTCGTTAAAGAATATGATCCCTTACAATGTTATCATGGAAGAGGGGTTGAATTACTATTCTTCAGTGGCTTCTACAGGCTGAAGAATGATATTTACACTACCTATGTCTAAAATTCTTCTTATTTGTGTTTCCAAGATAAACAACACTATCTGGGTTGAGAATGAAACCCTATCAATATCATTAACAGGTGATGCTGTTTATTGAAAGGTACCACAGTGTTTTTTTTCCATTTGATTCAATGTAGTTTATGATTTCTTCTCATCATATCTGAGAGAATGAGCATATATGTGATACAACTACCTCAAGATTAATCAACTGAATTTTTTTAAGAAATCAATTTGATTAGGCATTGAAGGAAGCAAGGAGTGAAAATACTGAAAGCATAAGAAATCTTATTAGAGGGACAAGAGAGGGCAATTATAGTCATTGTCACCAAGAAGAATCAGGCAGTGAGAATAATGAACAGAGCAGCATTCTTGACAACTACACAGTAAGCGAGTTCTTTCTCTTCTTGAATCACGGTGGTGCAGATATCCCTTTTAGGATATTTATTACTATATTCCTATACAAAATGATAATAAAGCAGTGTTATCAACATTATATATAAATAGCATTATAATGAAATCAAAGTCTTGGCAGTATATAGACCATTATTAGTGTCTAAACTGTTTTAATGGGGGACTTCCTTGGTCCCTTAAATATTGATATAGCAGGAATTGTTTATCTGAAGATTAATACACAATTTAACCGCAAAGGGACCCTCTGACTCTCAGGAAACACAGCAGCCAAGATTTAATACTATTTCTTTGGTTACTTCGTGCCTAATTCATTGCCTATTCAAAATCAGCAGTATTTTCATCACTCTTTGATGCAATAAATTCAATACTATGGAAGAAGAAAATCCTGGACCAATAATTAAAGCAATAATCTAAGCTTCTATTAGGACATTAGGAAAATGACACCAAGTAGAGCAAGAGAAAAGGCTAAAACATAAATAAATAAATAAATAAATAAATAAATAATAAATAAATAAATAAATAAATTTGAACTAAAGAAAGCTAAAAAAATAAACAATCCAAAGCATAATTTATTATGATTAAAGTTCATAAGCACACAGCAAGGATAACATGCTAAATGGAATGAACATATACTTTACAAATATTTAAGAACTTTACTATTCATCTTATTGGTATAAAACTGTAGATAAGGCAAAGTTCAAATATTTAGTTATGAGAATATATTGTATATATAATATATATTATATTATATTATATTATATTATATATTATTCTCAAAGTTAACTTAGAGAAAATGAATTAATTCTTAAAATATATATATTATAACAATACACCTAAGGAGTTGTTGATAATCAGAATAAGCAATATATGAAAAAAAATCTTAAAAAGTAGAATAGTAATTCATTAATGCTTGCTAGTGAACAGTAAAGAAGTATTGATACCAGTTCTCAGCATTCTATTAAAAATAGAAGCAAAACATAAAACTTTCAAACATTAAAAGTGAATTTTCATATTTAAGGCTGGCTTTCTGTGTATTAACTCTTTTATTAAACAAGATTTGAAGGAGTTCCGGGTTCTTAGGGAAAAGATATTTTTATGGCATAATTTGGAATTGAGCAGAAAAAATATTTATTATATATTTATTAGTAAACACACAAAGAACATAAACATTTAGTAAATGCATGCACACTCTTCAACATTTTTGGAAGCCTACACCTTTGTTAGTTGATCTTAGTGTCACTGGACCTTTTAGTGCAAGAAAAGAGAGAGCTGAGGAATCAAACCTTTCTGCTTACAATTACATAATTCACCAAAGAACATCTCTTTGTGTGTGCTCAAAGATTGTTTTCTTTGTTAGCAACACTAAGGATATTTATGAGAGAAAAAGAAAAAGAGAAAGTCTTATCTGTTGACTTTAAACACAAGTAGGACAGAAACCCTTGAAAATTTTCTACATTTGAATTCTGAGAAGTGATTGAAAATGTATGGGATTCTCTGAGATGTAATGAAAGTATGTGAGAAGACCATGATGAAACAGTAAAGACTGAACCCTTCGTCCTCAGGATTCCTGTCTACCAGTAGAGAATATAATTTCATTTAGAGTAATGAGTATTAATCTCAGTTGTATTGACCTCTCTGCTGACATCTGAGACTGTTTTTGTTTGTTGGGTGATATTTTAATGCAATACTACAAAAATAATTTTTTAAAAAATTAATCAACAAAATATTAATATTTTAAATTAAGATGTAATCAGCAGCAATTTGATGAGCTATATCAGAATTTGAGTCATATACCTTTTGTTTTATTTTTATATAGTCCTAAGGATGGAGCACAAAGCTTTGTGTATATTAGTCCCGTGCTCTACCACTAATTCAAACCCCACCCCATCATTAGTAGATTCTACACAAGTGCTCTATCACTGAGCCAAACCCTCAGCCCCTCACTGTTGGTTTGCAGCCAATGCTCTTCCTTGGAGCTACGTTCCCAACCCTGTTATCTTTTCTTTTCATCCAAGATAAATATTTGTGCATTTTTCAAATTAACTAAATTTTTCAATTTTTTTTATCACAGTAGTCTCTAACAAGAAGGATTAAGACAAGTGCATTAAACAATGAAGAAAACTATATCAGAAAGTCAGTAACTTTCAAAGAAATTATTTTTGTAAAATACTAACGTTCACCATTGTTCAATTCTCACTGTCTTATTTTTTTTTTTAAACTTCATTTTTAATGTATAGTCTGGGCTGGCAGGACTACGACTTTCTTGGCTTGCAAATAAGAATAAATTAATTGATAAAGTAATAAACAGCAACTTAGAAATAAAATAAGCAGAATCGTAAGAATTTTACTTTTTGTTTTTTGTTTTGTTTTGTTTTGTTTTTGTTTTTTGTTTTTTTGTGACAGGGTTTCTCTGTGTAGCTTTGCGCCTTTCCTGGATCTTGCTCTATAGACCAGGTGATGACTTTTTTTATTGATGTTGTTTTCTGGAAATACTAGAGACCAAACATAGGGCCCTACTTTGTTAGACAAGGATTCTACTACTGAGCAACAACTCTAGCTCTATTGCTCTTTGTCGTATGACTACCTAGATGATAAGGCCCTATCACTATGACAACACTCATATCAATTGTAGGATAAATAGAGATGAAGATGGAAATCAGCTTAAAGTCTTCTCTCTACCAGCTAGTTTTCATAGTGCCAGAAAGTATGATGAGTGTTATAAGTGATTAAAAACATCAGTAGCCTTACTCAGCTATGAACGTTACAAACTCTGATACCAAACTGCCAGTCAAGATCTTCCCACGTGCAATATTGGCATAACTTTATCATATAGTATCTATTTTTTATTTCATTTGAGGACTACTCCATAGACAGAAATCCATACCCGGTACTATAAGCACACACAAAAATCCAAGGGATGGGAAGTCCGAGCACCTAGGTGGAAATTAATTCTGTTGTTGATAGAAGTTTGACATAGCATCAAACCACTTTCTGAATATATGTTTATGCCCATGGACTACAAGCTTCTATTTGTCAGTGAATTCCTCTGAAGACAGTGACTAATGCTCACACAAGGTACTGAGGGAAAAAAAAAACAAACAAACAAACAAACAAAAAAACCGGGTGTTTCTTTAGCCCTCTATAATACCTTTGCACCATCCCATACGTTCAGGGGATATTGTTGTAGGGGAAGTGGAAAGGTTGTAGGAGCTGGGAAATGGGGACAGAGTAAAGGTGTGAAATGTCATCTTCTGGGAACCCAATAGCTGTTCCAATCATTTAACTCTCAGCAATCCAGGGTGAGTACACTGGGTCTTTATTACAATAGTCATACCAACAGCCAAGTAAGACTAGAAAATACACTCTAGAGGTCTGACTCTTCACTGGTAAGCGGTTTACTGCAGATAAATTCAAGGAAAGTGAGAACCTTCAGCTGTGTGGCCACTGGTGACCCCAGTCTGGACTGATAGCTCATATCTAATGGTCACATAGAAGGCCCTCAATAAACTAAAATAGTCCCATATAAAACCAAAAGTCATGATTCTGAGAAATGGACAGTTAAAGAAGAAATGGTTATAAAATTATGGGAGGAGATAAGGGGACAGGCAGGTCCTATACTAAAGAGAGAGTGTAACCAGAATGCATTAGAGACAGATATGAGATTCTCAAAGAGATAATTTCCTAATTTTTTTTTTCGAGACAGGGTTTCTCTGTGTAGCTTTGTGCCTTTCCTGGAGCTCACTTGGTAGCCCAGGCTGGCCTCGAACTCACAGAGATCTGCCTGCCTCTGCCTCCCGAGTGCTGGGATTAAAGGCGTGCACCACCAACGCCCAGCAATTTCCTAATTTTTATCTATCGCATTCTCCATCTCTTGCTCTCTCTATTCTCATTTTCTCTCTTCTGTGAAATGAGTGGGTAGTGAATGTCCCTTCATCTGAAGAATGCAACATTCAACAACTGTGTCTCAGAAGCAAAATAAGGTCCTTGACCTGTTTACAGTTCAGTCTCATATTTTCTGGCTTTTACAATGATAAACAAATAAATTTCATTTTGTAATCAGTTGCCTAGTCTCAAGTGTTCTTTTATATTAAAAAAAATGGAGGCAGGGAACTTCTGTGTATAAGGCTTAATGTGATGAAAGTCCTATGAAGTAATTATTTCCTGAATTTCTAACTAAGATAGTACCTTCACTAAAGAAACTGCAGATTTTGAGTCAGAATTATCTTTTGAGGAAGATGTTCCAGAATATTGAGTGTTTAATACAAGGAAGCCAATAACTGGGTTTCTGTGAATTCACTCCTGCTCTGTCCTTTCTCTTCTATTTTCCCAGCCTGGTCTCCATGGGCTAAATTGGGTACAGATGCTTAATTTACATTCTCACGTAAAGAAAAGAAAAGGACAAAAATGTTCAGAAAGTAAAATTTTCCATTGCCTGAAGTCATATCTATCACTCTGTCATTTGATTCCAAGAAATAAATGAATGAATTCCATAGGGTAGTCTCAGAGCTAAAGACCTTTCCTGATCAAGGAAAGTAAAATCCCTTGCCTAATTCTCTGTGAATCAACTCTTGTCCCATTTCTAAACAAAAAACAAATCAATATTTATTATTTTCTCTGTTTGTGGTATATGTATGATTCGTGTTTCTGATATGTATGTGCATGTGTGTATACATGTGAATATACCAGTGCAGGGCAGAGGATGCCATTTTCAATGCTGTCCAAGTGTTGTTTTTTGGGACAAGGTCAATACCCAATCTTTGAACTCACTGATTGTATAGACTGGCTAGTTAGTAAGCTTTGGTGATCTATCTGTGTCTGTGTTTTCAAAGTACTGGTTATGCAGAAGTGTGTCACAATGATGCAGATGTGTAGCACAATAACTGTCTTTTTTGTGAGTGCTAGGGACTTGAAACTCAGGTTCACAAATTTGTGCAAGAGACACTTTATTGACTAAGACACCCCTCAGATACAATAACAGGTTTTAAAGCATTAATCCTCAAACACAATATGTTTAAATTTCCTATAAATTAACTAATAGAGAATATATTCTTTTTAAAAAAACTTTTTCGAGACAAGGTTTCTCTGTGTAGTTTTGGTGACTGTCCTGGATCTCGCTCTGTAGACCAGGCTGGCCTCAAACTCACAGAGATCCACCTGTCTCTGCCTCCTAAGTGCCGCAATTAAAGGTGTGTGCCACCACTGCCCAGCCGAGAGTATATTCTTATATTTTATAGTGGACCTCTCTACAAATGCATATAATTTGCATTTCCATTTTCAATAGTTTAACCTATGGAATTTTTTATTGAGAGAAAGTAGCTAAAAGAGAAATATTTCAGTATATGTGACAAAATATGTATATCTAAAATTCCACTATTTTGTAGTGAAAGCTAACAAAATGACTACAGGATGGAAATACATTTATAAATTGTAGATGGGTCTGAACATACACAGGGATACAGCATGTAATTTGACCTTGGGAGTCCTGCAAAAATATTCCCAATGTAGATATGTACCATCTAAAAAAATCAGTCTTTGTCAAAAATATACATTTTTCAATATTGCTCAAATATCTCTTACGGAAAGAAAACGAAGTTAAAGTCTTAAACTACCTTTAGGAAATATTAAAAATTGTTATCTAAAATATTTAGTATGCTGTTTCATATTCCACAGTTATTGAAATATAACAGTAACCAGATTCATAAGAAATTTGTGTAACATTTCCTTGGGTACATATTAATTAAACAAATATCCAATTTGGTGTATAATCATAATCATTAAAATAAAGCTGTTTTCCTATCTTGCATAATTCAGTCTTTATCTGTATACACTGAACTGTACTCACTCCCTGGCTTCTCAGGAAACTGAGTTTGGTCAGCTATGGAAAATCTCATGGAAAATGTTGAAATTGTAAATTTAAGGTTTAGAAACTAGAGCAATGCAAATGTCATTTACATTATGCAAAGAAATCTTGATGCAACAAATCAGTTTGTGGCTACTAAGATTATCAGTTCTTCTATGTTTATCATTTTAGTCACACACCTCACACTCTAAATCTCAATAGTCAAAGACTTCTATGGGGCTGATCACCTCAATCACTTACAGACTGAGATCTAAGCCCTGGATAGGTTTATGAGATGAACATTTGAGTCACAGTAGTAATCAAACATAACTGGACGATAAATGATTGGCTTGGTTATTCGGTCATCGGAGAAGCCAGACTGGATGATCCAATCAGCAATCAAAGCTCACTGCTTCACTACCCAAGCAATTGGGCAAAGAAAATCAAGTCTCAGTGCCCAATTCCATATGCTTGATAGACACTCATTGTGTTTCTAATCAAATAGAGTGATATCTCTTGCCCTGCTCATTCTAGTTTTGGTTTTCAGGTGACTCTGCAATTCTGCCCTATTTATTTTATTGTCCTTTCATTATTTTGCCTAAATATATAAACATGCGTTTTTTAATAAGAGTACCATTATTTTTGTTTTAGAGTTTTTTTTTAGTAATAGTTTTTTTATTTTAAAATATTTTTCAGTATGTAAAATAATGATGGCACTTAGAATCTCATTGGAATTTATCCGCTTAAATGAGAAACCCAATAATGGTAATATCTGAATAAATACACTGTTTGCTCAGGAAAATACAAGCAAGACTTGTGGTTCCCTGCAGTAGGGATCTGAGGCAACATGAACTTGTAGTTCATTCCCACAAGTAAACATGCTGACAACCTGAAGTGATAAACTGTTACATCTCCACGCCACCGATTTCTGGTGTGATTTGTCCTGGGAAGGTACTGTTCCTTGAAACATTCAACATTGAAAGTGGAAATGCATCTTATACTCAAACCATTTGCAGTCTGCTCAATATCTTTTTTTTTTTACACCTTGTTATTTTCAGGATATAATGGGAAAATGAACAGCAAAGAGCAAACAAAAGTATATAGATATATAAAGAATACACATATATGCATATGTTAATATATGACTTTCATAAATATATATTAGTTATAAAGTGCCATATATATGTAGAAAATCTATTTATATATGGAAATGTAAAATATGTATATTTATATTATATAATATTATTTTCCGAGAATATATTAAATGTCTTGCTAATTTCTTATAGTGTCCTTAGTGGTGTTTAGATATCATTACCTAAGTGGTTCAATTATCTTTTTAAAAATTCTTTCTTTAACTGTAATACTGTGTTTTAAAATTTTTAACTACTTTTTATTACTTAAAGTATAGAGACTTGATAAGTGTTTGTTGTTTCTTGATCATTTATCAGTGCTCCAAATAATAGATGGTGTTATAATTTTTTTAAACATGATAAAGTAATAAGCTGTGTATGTATGTCTTATTAATGCATGCATTTAATGTTTCATCAGAGTTTTAATTCATTGCATTCACAAACATTGTTGATGATCAAAACTATTGGAAGTCAATAGAAACACATTCTATGGTGTTTTCCTTAAAGTGTTTCAACAAAGTTTAAAGTCATAAGGGCATGGAGCAGAAAATTTGGAAACTAAATGATTATTCCAATTCTTAATTTTTATGTTCAAAAAAGATCTTAGAATGTGTATTGTAGCTAGAGTTTTCCTGCCTGGCCCACGGTCAGGATAAATCTCTTTCACCTGCCAGTCCCACAGCCGCTCAGACCCAACCAAGTAAACACAGAGACTTATATTGCTTACAAACTGTATGGCCGTGGCAGGCTTCTTGCTAACTGTCCTTATATCTTAAATTAATCCATTTCTATAAATCTATACCTTGCCACATGGCTCATGGCTTACTGGCATCTTTACATGCTGCTTGTCCTGGCGGTGGCTGGCAGGGACTCCCTCCGCCTTCCTGTTCTTTAAATTCTCTCTGTTAGTCCCGCCTATATTTCCTGCCTAGCCACTGGCCAATCAGTGTTTTATTAGCAACACATTTGTCATGCTGAACATCCCACAGCAGTGTTTAAAAAGAATGACCTGACTTGTCCTGAAGAAGTCAAGGTACACTAAAGGTCATTTAACCTAACACTGCATTTTTCCAGAGAAATTATTTGATTAGACATTTACTTTTTAAAGATTTAAAGTAGCCCTCAAATGAGCTCATTATATCATCCAGGCGAACACACAATTTTGGCCTATAATATATTTGCATTATTTAGCTGATGACCTGAATTTCCTATAATTTTTTTTCCTTTTTTCACTTTAAATTTATTTGTTTATTTTCATGTGTGACTCTCTTTTGGTTTGTGTATGCTTTTATATAATGCTTGGAGCTGTATCTGAAGTTCAAAGTTCAAGCAACAAAGTCTTTGATTATCACATCTTGACAAAGAAACCACAGTGTGTATAAAATCTAACTACAAAGTATTAAATAAGATAATTGAAATAAAACAAAAATCTCAATAATACTGTAGTACAAAAAAGTTAATGAAGAAATTACCTGAATCCAAAGGTACAATATTGACTAAATAATATATAGAGAATTCTTCATCAGATTGTTAGAAATAAAAGTATTTTATGTAGAGTACATATGACATACTGCTAATAAAACAAAGTAATTGTAAAGCTAATACAGTAAGTTAAATGTTTGTTTTGCAAAGAAAATAAATAGAAAGGGGTGGAAAGGTGTATGCTTTTTATAGTAGTGCTTATGTCAAAAGCTAATGGAAACCATATAAAGAAAAGAAACAGTATTAAAGTATAACATAAAATTAGAATTCATGAAGTTGAGTACTCCTACAGCAAATAGCAAAAACTCAAGTAATGATCAAAATAAATGTAAACACAGAAATATATGTGACTTCTTAAAAGAGACTTCAATTGCCCTCCCTGGGCAAGGACCCATATAAGTTTAGTTTTTGCCCATCATCAAAGAAGACCCTCTTGGTAACAGACAGAGGCCATTATAGAAAACCACAACCGGTCTAATTCAGAGAACAGTTGTGGTTTTCTGTGATGATCTCAGTCTGTTGCAAAAAGGAGTTTCTTTGATGAGGCATGAGAGCTACATTTATCTGTGGGAAGTACAATTATTTAGAGTGCTGCCCAGGTTAGACACTGGTCTTTTTATTTTATTTTATTTTACAATACCATTCAGTTCTACATATCAGCCACAGTTTCCCTCGTTCTCCCCCCTCCCGCCCCCCTCCCCTTCCCCTCAGTCTACCCTGCCGCATTCCTCATTCCCACCTCCTCCAGAGCAAAGCCTCCCTGGAGGACTGAGATCAACCTGGTAGACTCAGTCCAGGCAGGTCTAGTCCCCTCCTCCCAGGCCGAGCCAAGCGATGATGCTGCATAAGCCCCAGGTTTCAAACAGCCAACTCATGCACTGAGCACAGGACCCGGTCCCACTGCCTGGATGCCTCCCAAACAGATCAAGCCAATCAACTGTCTCACCTATTCAGAGGGCCTGATCCAGTTGGGGGCCCCTCAGCCATTGGTTCATAGTTCATGTATTTCCATTCATTTGGCTATTTGTCCCTGTGCTTTATCCAACCTTGCTCTCAACAATTCTCACTCATACAGACCCTCCTCTTTCTCGCTAATTGAACTCCTGGAGCTCTGCCTGGGGCCTAGCCTTGAATCTCTGCTTCCAGATAGACACTGGTCTTTTAAAGTGGCAGTAGTAGGCTTTACTCTCCATGACCCCGCTGGTCCCAGGTAGTTTGTCTAAGTTTACATCAGTCATGATTTCCCTCCTGCTGAGCAGGCCTTGGTTAGTATCAATGTATGATTTCCCCCATTGCAGTCCCAGAGATACCCTATGGTTCTCATCACTGTTGTGTTTCATAGGAGTCACAACCAGGTAGGACTATTGATCTCATGTCCCTATTTTGCCAGCTTGCATCGTACTTTATGGCACTATGAATGCTAGTCCTCAGGGAGGAAGTCTTCTGGTCTGATTCATCTTGAATCTCCTAGCCCTGTGTCCAAAGTACATGGTGTCTTCAGCATTAGTGACTTAACACTAACTTCTGGAAACAACTGACTGTGGGGTGCCCAGCCTCAGTGGGTACATATACAGGATAACCCTTGCATCTAAGGCTTGGGGGACACTACAGAGGAGGGAGTGGTGCAAAGATTTCAAGAGCCGCAGGAGTGGCAAGACTGATGTGAGCTCTTGTCTGCTAGAGAAGGCTTGCAGGCTTTACCAATAATGTCATATAATGATGCTTGCTTAAATCTACCCTCCCCTAATAACATTAATGTACACACTAGTACAGAAGGGAAGCAACACAGGGGACACTGAGTGTAGACGAAGCACTACACTTAGTTAAGGAGAACTGAGGTAGTGAGAGTCTTCTTCAGTGAAGAACATTCTGTTTTGGTTATTCTATACCAAGTGGCCAGCCCTGAAGTCATACACATACAAACAACACTAAATGTTAGTATTTACATATTTATGCTTTTATGCATATACATTAATTAAAGAAAAAGAGGCCATGAATTTAATTTGGGAGGGAATGATCTGGAAGCAGACATGGAAGGGCTTGGGAAGAAAGAAAGGGAAGGAGATAAATGATATAATTATATTTTACCTTAAAATATTAGACATTTTTAAAAAGATGTGGCATAATTATGGTGGAGTGACTGGGGAGAGATGGCCTCCCCCATTCTCTACCTGTTGCCTCCTGTGGTGGGTGGGAGATCTGGCTCTGCCCCTCAACCAACTGCAGCATTCAGGACAACAGCCCCTCCATCTCACCTGGGCAACACAGCAGAGCTGACCCTGTTGGCAGGGGCACAAGTGAGCCAGCCCTGAGTGCAGAATGGCCCCTGCCCCTTTGCTGCCTGCTGCAGTGGATGAGCATGTCTGGGCAATGCTGAAGAGCTCACCCTGGTGAGCTAGCAGGCCGACTAGCCCCAGCTAGGACCCAGGCCCAGAACCAGTCCTTTGAGTTGCTCTCCCACCACACCATCCACTTCATCTATGAACTGCTAGAGGATGTGCAACTGCTGGATCTGCAGATACAAAGCTGCAGGATCTCCATGACAGAAGGCAAAAAGGCGAAAACAAGCTATCCAAGAGTAGTCCCAAGCGAGGGCCCAGGACTAAGGATGTAGCAGAAGGCAGAGACCTTGAATCAGACCAAAGACTCATTGTATTGAACACTTAAAAGTAACAATGTATGGACTAAAGTGTGTACTGTGTGACTCATTGTGTCACACTACTTCTTCTACACTGAGACTTTTTGTTTGTTTAATTCTATTTTATTTGGGGAGAGGGATTTGCAAAGGCAGAGGGCAGATATGAAGGGATGAGGAGATGAATGGGATCAGGATACATGATGTGAAATCCACAGGAACCAATAAAAAAGATTTCTAAAAAATGATGTCATATAAAATCTCTAAAAGAAAATATAAAATGTGAATTATTCTATTAAATGAAAATCTTTTATATATTATTATTAAAAATGTTAATCCTGTTCTGTAATATCTGAAATCACTATTTATTCTGGATAAAATAGTGGAGTAGAAGCTCCTTCCAGAAGGAGACTTGAGAAAATTTCTACTTACCCTCAAAAGGGCCTAAAACCAAAGACTGACCAAAGTAAACCACCAAAGTCCAACTTGGAGAACCACTGGTTTTATTGAGCTTACTTATGGGAATATGGGTGACTGGCTATGAACATATGAACAATAAAAACAAGGATGGAAGGATAACCTTATGAGTGTAGTAGTGGCACACATAGCTTGGTGGTAACCAACAGCTCTCCAATTAGACTTAAAATCCGTTCAACAAGAGAGAAATTATACCTAATATTGAAAACATATTAAGTATCCACAGCTGGTGAAATCATGGCTCATAGAGGATAACATACAACCACCACTTTATTAAGCCAGCACAGTCTCTAACTACACCTAAGCATTTGTCCTTATATACACATATAAAGTGTAGTCCTCACCCAACATCAAAGAAATTTCTCTTCGCAACAGAAAAGCACAACCAATCAAAATGCAGAGTTGTTGCGCAAGGCCCCAAAGGGTATATCTACAATACAGCTCCTGCACCCAAGGTTCAGGGATCATTGTGGAACAGAGAACTTAAATATTCTACATTCTTCTACAATGTCTACAATCATTTTCTTAAATGATATAATGTGAATAAAGACATCATGTCTACTGCTCAATTACGCATGCTGTTTATAAGTGGCAGGATGCAATTAAGTGTCCCAAATCATCAGAATGCTGTCACAGTACTGAATGAATAAAGCACACCTCTACTGACATTGATTTTTTTTTATAAAATTGAAATTTTCTCTAAGCATAATTTCACTTACTAGGTCAATACATGTATGTACATTTTTAACTCTAATGCAATATTTACTGTTATCACCATATTTACTGCTATTCTGTCTGTTAGTCACTTGGAAGTAAATTATGTATTTTTATGCATCCAAACCTTGATAATATACAAATTATTTTCTTTAGATGCATTTGAACTTTTATCATTGCACACTTTGAAATATTTGCTGATGACTTATTAACATTTTTTAAACTTTTTATTATTAAGAAATTTTCTATTTATTTTACGTAACAACCATAGATACCCCTCCCCTCCCTCCTCCCACCCCTCCCAGGCTTCTCCCCTAACCAACCCCCCATTCCTACCTCCTCCAAGGCAAGGCCTCCCATGGGGAGTCAGCAGAGCCTGATAGACTCAGTTGAAGCAGGTCCAAACCCCTCCCCCTGCACCAAGGTTGTCCCACCATTGGCAGTGGGTTTGAAAAAACCCACTCATGCACCATCCTGATCCCACTGTCAGGGTGCTCCTTAAGCAGGTCCAACTACACACTGTCTTGCTTATGCAGAGGACCTAGTCCAGTCCCTTGGAGGCTTTGACATGGTCCTATAGCTAGCAAATCAAATAGCATGGGGCCAGTATCATCATGGCTTCTGATGAAGGACTATTTGTTGTATTATAGCTTGGTAGAGAATACCATATATACAGGGAAAGAAAAGTCTCACTATTTTAATTTATTCTTTAAAATTAATATGCATTCATACAATATATCTTCAACATGAGAATAAAAAATGCTGGGAAAAGATATAAATGCAGTGGCTGATGGAATAATTACAATTTCAAGGATGTGGAGAGGTTGGAAGGCAATTCCAGTGGCTAGTTGCAATTTACCTTGGGCTATGTTTAGTCTTTGAAAAAGCTATTCTTGGACACCCACTTCGGTGAAGGACCTTGCATTATATATATATATATATATATATATATATATATATATATATAATTACCCAAAGCTCTGTATTTTTGTAATCCTGAAAAATCAATCTCAGTTTTAGGCCAGGGAGGTGCAAGGTTTAGTTGTTGTGCTATGGTATATATTCCTTTGGTTTGCTTTTGTTCAAGTACTTTCTTTCACAAAGCATCTTGGAACCCACACGACTTTCCTGACATGAAAATGACTTTATGTTTTCTTCCAAGTTGACATAGCTATACATCTTTTTATTGCCCTTAACACATCAAGCACTTTGATATGCATTTTTATGAGTATTTCTCAGTAATCATTCTCCATCATGTACCTACTATTCATGCATTCTCTTATCATTCTAACCTACATATTTAAACTATATCTTCCTAATATTATCTGTCTGAGTTCTGGTTTTCTGGATGACTTTCCTTGTGCACTCTCATCAATATTTTGTAATGGATGCATTTTCATCAGTTGGAGATGAATTGATACCATTCTTATTCTATTGGAAAGAGAGCCCTGAAGGAAAAGAAAATTACATGGTTGCATTTGAGATCTCAATTATTACTTTGGTTAGGAAAATAACCTTCATAGCAAGTAAAATTGCATAAAATTTTGATTTATATTTTCTTCAATAAGATGAAAATACAATGGGTCATGTAAGTACAATAACTCCTTAATATTAACATTTTAAAGCTATTTGACTTTACAATGTTTGTAATTTATGTTGCACTGTTTTATAGTAGTCTTCATTTCATTTATTTAATGTAACAACTCCCATAGCACATGATTTATGCTATATCTATCAGTTTTTAGAAACAAAATAGTTTTTAATAAGTTTCATAACTATTTTCAATGAGTGAATGTAAATTTTAAGTAAACAAATATGTTATTTTTTATGAATTTATTACCATACATCTTTTCAATAACATATAATATTCTGCTGGTTGTGGTGGTGCACACCTTTAATCCCAGCACTTAGGAAGCAGAGGCAGGAAGATCTCTGAGTTTGAGGCCATCCTGATCTGCAGAACAAGTTCCAGGACAGGCAGAGATACAGAGAGAAACTCTGCCTTGAAAAAAACAACAACAAATAGTAATATAATAATAATATTCTGACTGAACGTATTGCCCCAACATATCAAATATGTGTAAACTGAGCACATGTGCAATTATTATATATACTATCCTCTTACAACAGAAGTGCTTTTTCCCCTTAATGTTAATTGCATTTATTTCTGCTGCATATCATCCATCATATTCAGAAAATTAAGGTACATGTATTTCAAAATTTGAAAACTAGGACCAGATGCATATTTTAGTATAATTATCCATACTATAAACACATTCTTTTGCATTTTTATTTATGTGGGTATCTCATTTGTGAGCAGTTTAAATTGATGTCTGATACAGCTCTTGTGGATTGATACAAAATGTCCTCCTTCATGGGTTCATATGTTGATGGTTTGATATTTAACTTGTGCTATTATTGCGAGGTGAAACATGATAGCACTAATTCATTAGTGAATGGGATATACACTGGAGCCTATTGGGGTATGTAGTGGTCACTAGGAGCATGTCTTTTTAGGATAACTTTTGACCCTAGTCACATTCTTTGCCACTGTTTGTTGAACAATGTTAGTTTAACAGTCTCTTCTACCATAAACTGCTGAAGCCATGACATTTTGCCCCACACAGATCCATAGCAATGGGAACAAGTGACTCTGAACTGAAATCTCTGAAATGATGAAACTACACAAAACCTCTTTAAGTTGTGTGTTATACCTAGCCTGTTACAGTGATAGAAAGCTGCCTAAAAAAATAGCCTTAAAATCAATATTAACCTGGTCTCTTCTGTCTGGTAATTCCTCTACCCATTTCTTGGGAACAAGTACTTTGTGGCCACCATCAAACTATTCTTGCTAATGACTGGTATTTAGTTTTCATGTAATCCTTGTCTCCCCTCTTTTTGTGATGTGAATAATTTTATTCAGTTTTCTTGTACCATACAAGCCTAAACACTCCTAAACTGGAAATATTTCTTCAGCACTGTAGATTGATCCTTGGGCCTAGCACATGAGAGATAAATGCTGTAACACCGGAGGTTATCAGTTAGCTCTCATTTTATTTCACATTTTTGCTTTAAGGCAGGAGCTCATTGAATTTCTCAGGTTTGTCTTGAACTCACTCTAAGTTCTGTCGTCTTTGACCTTGTGATCTTCAAGCTTTAAACTCCCGAATCTGGAATTGCAAACTTATACATCTAGGTCCAGCTTTAGAGCATTGTTTTTGAACTTGATTAGTATTTATAAGCCTCTATAGTTGATCCACTAACTGGCAATGTCCTGTTCCCTTAATGCAATTGGAGGCTTGTCTATTTCCATGGGTATAGTACACTTAGATTAGGAGGAACAGTGAATACAAATTTTCATTGTGGCCTGTTGTCAAAAGAGTGTGTGGACACGAAATTGTGAGCAATTTAATTTTTGTTGTTATTTGCTTTGCTTTAGATGCATTAGTTTTCTATGCATTTACATTTATTACAGGAATATAATGAATAACTTATGAATTTTCTTGCCTTAACCAGATAGTTAAAACAAAAGTAGACATTTGCTGAACACTTATTTTATTTCTGATTTCAAGTTAACTTTTGTGTCTTTTTTTTCCCTTCAATAATCCCATGTCATGGGTATTGCCAGTATTTCCAACTGATAAGTTAAACGTGTGAGGTTTAAGGTTAAATATGTCAACCAATATAGAACAACTAAAATTTGTACATTGACTATTGTATAAACTTTCTATCCTCAGAATTTTTCTTTCAAGGTTTGTTTTCATAGCTAGAAGTATTCAAGTGAAATGTAACTATATTTCAAAAGGTGGGATTAATAGTGTGGGGGTTTAGTTTTGTTCTACGAGTAGTCCATATAAAGTGCTTATTACATAGTGTCTATATAATAGGAGTCATTTAACACGAATATAAACCTAAAAGATAAATGATGCTTCTCATCAGTGAAATAATGTTTCCTTTATTACAGACATACTCAGAGAAATATCAATGGAAACTATTTATGGAGAAAGGTCGAGGACATATTTCAGAAATACTGAATGTCACCATAACCATTTGCTCTCATTAGATTGAGCTTCCACAAAAATGGAAAACAAAGTTTCCTAAGAGTTCAGTAATAAAACAAAATGTGCTGTCTAAAATATTGTGAAAGTATATGCCTGGATTTTAGGTTTATTGAAACAGTTCGTTTGAACAAGAAGCATTTGCCGGAAAGTAAGCCTCCTTCACCAAAGCTCTCTTGAGTCCTTTCAAGGGTCTTACATGGTGCCTGAGCTTTGGGAGGAGGCCAGCCAGAATGTTGCAGTTTTTCTTGCCCCTTTTCTTGTTCTGCATCTCTCCAACATTTAAATATTATTAAAATGTAGAGAGTCAAGTCAACAATACTTTTTTTGTTCTGTGTTTTTTAAAATTATTTTTAAAAGTTTTTATTTTCATTTTATATACCAATCCCAGTTCTCCCTCCCTTCCCTTCTCCTGCCCCCCTCCACTTCCCCTATATCACCCCATCCTCTCCTCAGAGGGAAGAGACACCAGCTGCCCTTCAGGGAACATCATGTAGAGACAACAGGTAAAGCCATGGAACACGTGGCAACATATAGATTAACAAAAATGGACTTAGTATAAGAGTAAGAGCTAGACAATGGTAGGCCTGAGCTAATGGCCAAGCAGTTTAAGTAATATAAGCATCTGAGTGATTATTTTATATGTGGGTGTGGGACTGCGGGGGCTTGGTGGGACCTGGAGAGAAGCTTTCCAGCAACAGTGGGAGATTCTACTTCTCAGAAAGCCACTCTTGGTCTAATGAGGGCTGGCAAATTCCCTGTCTGCTGAGGTTACTATTGGTCCAATGACAGCCCTTTGTCAGCCTTTAGGTCTGAATAGAGCTGGAAGTTGGTTTCCAAGTCCAGGAAGTTCAGGATGATACTTTTTAGTACCATTTATTTGCTTGCAACTTTCATGATGTCATGTATTTTTAACAGCTGAGTAATACTTTATTGTATAAATGTACCACATTTTCTTTAACCATTATTCTGTTGAGGAACATCTAGGCTGTTTCCAGTATCTTACTATTATGAATAAAGCAGCAATGTGTAAGATTGAACAAGTGTCCTTGTGATAAGATAAAGCACCTTTGGGGTATATACCCAATGGTTATATACCTGGATCTGAGATAGAACAATTCACAGCTTTCTGAAAAACTACCATATTGATTCCCACATTAGCTATGTAAGTTTGTACTCCCATTAGTCATGGAAGAATCTTCCCCTTATTCCGCATTCTTGACAGCATTTACTGTCACTTCTGTTATTAATCTTAGCCATCATAACAGGGGTTAAGATAGAATCTCAAAGTAGTTTTGATTTGCATTTCACTGATGGTTAAGGATATTGAATAATTCTTTAAATGTTTCTTACATATTTGAATTGCCTGCCAATGTAATCTACCATATAAACAAACTAAAAGACAAGCAAATAAAAAATATGATCATTTAATTATTTACAGAAAAGGCCTTTGACAAAAATCAAACATTCCTTAATGATAAAAGCCATGGAGAGATTAGGGGTACAAAGGACACATTACTACATAGTAAGGGCAGTTTACAGCAAGCGCATAAACAACATAAACTTAAATGGAGAGAGGCTCAAAGCAATTACCCTAAAATAAAGAATAAAACAAGGCTGTCTACTGTCTTCATACCTATTCAATATAGCACTTAAAGTCATAGCTAGAGTAATAAAGCAACTGAAGGAGATCAAGGGAATTTAAATTGGAAAGGAAGAAGCAAAATTATCTTTATTTGCATATCATATGTTAGTAAAAATAAGTGACCTTAAAACTTCTACTAGGGAACAGTTACAACTGATAAACACTTTCATCAATGTTGCTGGATACAAAATTAACTCTAAAAATCATCATTTCTCCCTAAAAAGCAAAAAAAAAAAAAAAACCAAAAAAAAGCAAAAACAAAAAAAGGAAACATACAAACAAACAAACAAAAATACAGTCTAAGGAAGATATTAAAGAAGATATAAAAAACAACACTTTTCACAATCACCTTAAATAATACAAAATAATAATATAAAATTAATGCATTATTATAATGGATTATAAAATTTTAATTTATCAATGTAGTTAATGACATGATATTGGAGCTTATAATTTAAGTAAACAAAGTAAATTACAATGTACTCCTTGCAGTAGTAATATACACATATAAGCTTAAGACTAAATTTTAATAGAAACTTCTGACAAGTTAATATTGTGACAAAAATAAATTAAACTACATTAGGTAGATGGTTAAAAACTTTACATAGTATTATCTTTAATAGTATGTTGTCATATACATGCAGGAGTTTACTGTATCTAAATAAATTTTGAACATATTTCTGAGGTCTATTTAATTTGAGATCCCCCTAGTAACAATTGTTTTCTTTTTTTAGTAACTGAGAAGAGATATTTTAAATAAATCGCATATACCATGCTTTTACCTATCAACTTCCATTGACATCACTCCTATTGAGGGCTTAATAAGCTTTGCAGTCCCATGAACCTAAACAATAATCTCAGGTTAATATAACTGCCCAGGGTCTGCATTAAGCAGAACTTTTATTTTATCTCCTGTCGTTGCGTTTTCTGTACAAGTGACCTGTCCTCTGTGCTAGCCTCATAACCCTGTAACTCCTACTAGAATATCGAAATCTTTATTGTATCACACCATCAGCCTAATATTCCAGGGATTCAGGGCTGATCACATCATCTCTGAGTTTATCTAAAATAATTTCTAACACATATTTTATCTTAACTTAATAAAATCTTAACTTCTTTTCCTGACATTGAAGAATGTTCACAGCCTCACAGCTGACTTATTGATTCAGTGTGTTTTCCACTTGGATATCCTGATGTTCTGTTCAGGGAAAAAAAAAACTTTAAATGAGTTTCCCTTGGTTCTTTGCTTTGCTTAAACTTATTTTTTCTTGGCTGGTTTATATTTCAGAAATATCTATGTGTTGTAAGCTGTTCCTAAAGATTTTGTTTTGATAAAGTTTATCTTAGTCTAAAATCTTGGTATAGAAAGAAACTAACTTTAATAAAAAAGCTAATTTACAAAATGAAGGAATCAGACAAGAAAAAGTAGTATGTCATTTCACAAATCCGAAAACAAAACAAAACTTTCATGAATAGGATGGTTCTCTGTCCTTACATCTTTGTTCTTTTTTCTGAATGGTCCTCAGAAGAGCTCTTTCAATACAGAGCTCCTCTGGGAAAATGTAAGTTAGTTGTCTCATGACAGCCACTTGATTTTCCAAGAGTTGGAAATGGATCTCATGTTGTACCTAAAGTTTTGCTTTTATTGTACAAAATGAATTGACCAAGGAGATAATTTCAACTGAGTGGTTTGGCCTTGATGGATTTTTATTACTAGAGTTGAGAAGTGGTGCCAGGAAAAGGAGAAGCAGTCTTCCTAAGAACACTACACTAACAGTGGAGAACATAATTCATCAAAAGAGAGATAGGTTCCTATTTCTAGATTTTCATAATATGTGATAAACTTAAGCTTTCTTGAATATTGATAGTTGTTCTAATAGTTTTATAAGATAGTTATAGCACTAGCTATAGCGTCTCACTCAAATGATAAGTGATAGGTACCTACCCAGCTTTTATTTTGTCTTTTATTAAATTTTATCCAAAGCTTTTGCTAATTAGCTCATCTTCATGTCTGAATGGAATCAAACTCTGCTTAAAGATCAACAGCAGTTCTTTTGCCTCCATGTTGTGTGCATTCTAAAAAAAATCGAAGCTATCCTTTGTTTTCTTTTCTACTTCCAAATAAATGTAGTAGTTCCTAAACTTTTAAGCAAGAGTTAGCATTAAATATACTGGGACCACACCAGAAATGAGCTAATAACCTTAACATCAGCGCTATGTGTCTTAATTGCAGAGCTAGGTAGAACAGTACTGATCAGAAACAAATTGATATCCAGAGAAAAGTATGATAAAAGACTAGATGGTGTAAGCCAAGTGATAAGCATCATGAATTTTTTTTCATTTAGTTAGTTAGTTAGTTAGTTTACATTGGAAGGCACAGGTTACAGCACAAGTTCAACATAGAGCAATGTGAGTTATTTCTTGCTACTCATAGAAATGTGATCCTCAGTAATAATTTATGATCAATCTAAAGACAATCCTTGAATCTGTAAGTAATACCAACAGCCTTGTGCCAGTGAATCTCCTTCTCTTCAAAAGCCTGACAGCCTTTCCATCTTCTTTGATTCTTATATGAAATAATATAAACTTATAGAATATTAGAGTATAAAATTATGTGGTTCTTGTGTGTATCTTGAAAGTGTTTTTAAAAGGATATTTTATTTAGTTATTTTTGAGCAGTTTTGATGATGACTCATTTAATAAAAGCTATTTAAAACAAAATGCTTTAAATTATTCTATATTAATACCAATATAATTATATTTTCCATAAGCAGGTATTTTATAGCATTTATTAATTTATTTATTTATATGTATGATTTTTAAAATTGATTTTCATTTTCAAGCAAAACAATGAATCCATAATTTGCTCTTTTACAGAGTGAATGTCAAAGTTGTATTCCTTTTAAAAATTTAAATGTTTATTTTGCTTATTTATGTGTATTGTGTGTGTATGCATGGTGTGTGCAAGCCAGAAGATAATGCATAAGAGTCAGTTGTCTTTTTCCACCATATGAGATCCAGGTATCAAATACAGATTCTCAGTGTATGTGGCAAGTGTCCTTTCCTAATGAGCTGTCTTGCCAGCTTCTTTCAGCATTGTTATAACTATTACCCTTAGTTTGGTTCAAAAATTATTAACAGATACAATTTATGTATATTTAAGGTAGACAATGAAAAATTATAATGATGTTACCAACAAACTAATTAACCCATCCATTTCTGAATATAATTATCCTATTTTGTGTATGTGGCAAAAACTCCTAAGGTCTGAGACCACAGTATATTTTAAATGCAACTTGCACCACAATCAATGGTAATCACTGTGGCATATATTATTTTTAAAGATTTATCTATGTTACAAATAAAAATTGCATACTATAGCCCAAATCTGCCTCTGTCAACTATTGGTGACTACCATATACTTTATTCTGTGCTTCTATGACTTTTGTTCCTTTAGAAAACAAATACTCGTTTTCAGCTTTTAAAGAAAACAGATTAAGTGTATTCATTTTTGCTTCGTAGTGTATTGGTTTTGAAATTTAACTTCAAACTGGTATAGTTAACTAAAAGTACAATATCAACATGTGACTTTTATTTTCAAAGACACAGAACAGGAAAGCTGTAGGACTATTTACACAGCATTTCCAGGTGTGTGTCTTTACAGATGGCTGAGGAAGTGAAAGCATTCTCTGAAACACTCAGGAAAAAGGCAGAGCATTTGCCCCAATGTTTCTTTAAAGTCACTATCACAGACCCATAAGATATGGGTGGGACTGCTAAGTGGGAACGACTAAAAAGTAGAGTGGAGATTGTTATAAAACCTTATTAAAAGTAATTGAATCATTAATGTCTAAGACTAGACAGATTATTTCTGTAGGTCCATATGTAATGTGGTGAGGGTTTCATTCATCACAATATTAATTATTAAGTGTATAATTTAATAATCAAAAATGGTATAATAAAACAGAATCATATTATTCATGACATCGAGATTTTTAACAACAAATTAAGTGACAGTAATATGGTTTCTTTTATTTATTATTTTTATTTATTCTTCTCTCATATATTACATCATTTTGCAGTTTCCATCACTCCTTTCCTCCCAGTCCCTTCTCACACCTCCTCCCTGCATCCACTGTTCTTCCACTGCCTTTCAGAAAAGGGCAGGCCTCCCAGGGATATCAACCAAGCATGGCATACCAAGTTGCAATAAGACAAGGCACTTCCACTCATATTAAGGCTGAACAAGGTACCCAGTAGGAGAAAAGGGTCCCAAAAGCAGGCCGAAGAATCAGAGACAGCCATGTTCCCACTGTTAGTAGTCTAGGTTAGACCCGTGAAGGCTCCCTGATTGTCAGTTCAGTCTCTTTGAGACTCTATGAGCCCAGGTTACATGATTTTGTGGGATTTTTTTGTGATGTCCTCAACCATTCTGACTCCTACAATCCTTCCTTCCACTCTTCTGCAGGATTCCCTAAGCTTATCCTAATTGTTAGCTTTGTGTTAGGTTCCTGTTTATGAGTACAGCAGAATATCATTGGAAATCATTTCAAGGAAAGGTTTTTGGGAGTCATTGTGCTTGGTTCTATTCCAGGTCTCTGGGCTATGCAGCCTTTGTTTCCTGGCTCTCTAGGCAGTGTGAGTTGTGGGCTCCCTTTCCTGGCCTGGGTTTGTGAAATGGAACCATCATTGGTCAGCCATCCCCAGTATTTCTGCCTCACCTTTATCTTGCAATCAGGACAAATTGTAGGTTGAAGGATTTGTGCCTGGGTTGGTGTCCCAGTCACTCTACTAGAAGTCTTGCCTGGCTACAGGAGATGGCTAATTCAGGCTCCATTGTGCCCCACTACTGGGAGTCTTACTTAGATGGGCCACCCCAGGGGCTCCTGAGAGTTAACGTAGCAGTTGGGTTCTAAGCAGACTATGAAAAAATTGGACATTTTGTGAATATGGATTGCAATATTGCTGACCATGTCACACAAACTGTCAATCACACAGTTAGTGACATTCTTTCTGTCTGTCTGTCTTTCTTATTTGTTTATGTTCTGGTGCTGGGGATTGAACTCAGGAATTCAGTGACATTACACAAGTGCCATGCCACTGAGCTCATCTGAGTGCTGTGGTTGTAGTTAGGTGAAGGTTACTTACTCCTTTGTAAATATGTTCTTAATAACCTTCAACCTAAGTACAAATCCAGAGACCATCACTAACTTGTGAGGAACATATTTTCTAGAAGTGAAACTATTTTTCTAGCAATAATATTCTACAAATAGCAATTGCCTAACAAATTACCAAAGAAAGGGTGCAAAAGTCAGAGTTTAAGTACATATGAGTAAAGGTATCTGCTTGCTTTGAATAAGGAGGCATTCCCTGCGCAGTTAATTAGAGTAGGTTTGAAGTTGTGCCAAAATTTTGTTTGAATGAGAATTTAATGTTCCTGGGAAAAGCACAGAACATTAGATCTGAAAAAAAAAAGAAAAAAAATAATACTACCTGTTCAGTCTGTAATATGTTTAGTGTACACATTCTCCAGTTGACCATTTGACATTATATAATTGACTAATGTGTTCTTCCCCAGGAAGACAATTATCCCACTCTCAGCTTCCCTTAATTCTCTGTGTAGAAAGGAACTCTTCTGGGATTTCCCTGCCCACATTAGTATGTCTATTAGTGTTGTCCATGTTCAGGTCATGTTTACAGCTATCTTAGTGAGATTCGAAATTATTAGGAGACCTAATCTCACAGCAAAACCCTGATCCTCTGGCTATTACAGTCTCTCCACACACCCCTTCCTCAGTGATCCCTAAGCTTTAGGTGCAGAAATAATGTTGGAAATGTGGCAGTTGGGACTTGGAGCCACAGTTCTGTGTTTGGATTTTCTGTAATAATTCACTGTCTATTGCAAATAGAAGTTTCCATAATAATAAATGAGGATTTCACTTATCTGTGGACATTTGTATATTTCAGAATATATGTATTATATTATATATAGCATATTTAATAAAAATCTGTGAATGAAGTTGATGAAAAAAGAAGAATATGACCTTGAAAGAGCATGATGGAAGTTAAATGTGAGGAAAGAGACAGGGGAAATTATTTCATTATTATCTTAAAGAATAAAAATAAGATAAAGTAAAAAAGAAAAGTAAATATCCACTAAACAAATAAACAAAAATAGCTAAAGCTAAAAATCTAAATAAGTCTTTAAATGATGGACACTTGCATTTGAAATAAAGAAAATCTTAAGCTTTTTCCAATCATAAATAATGAAATAGAAATAAAATAATATTAGTTTAAATAGTACCGTCTATATATTTGAGTCTGAAAATTAAATTTTATACTCATTTATATGGAAATATGCTTTCTTATGTACCATTCTGAAGCAGGAAGAAGAAATAGCTAAAATGTTCATGCATTATAGAAGTGAATCTCTTTTATCGCATTCAGATCTGTTCAAAGCCAATGAATGGTGCTTTCCTATTGGAGGCATAAAGGGGTGAACTCCCCTTGAGAAGGGTCAAGCATAGCCCGGAATTAAAGAGAGAAACTGGCTATCACTGATGGGTTATTAGAAGCTCTACCTGGAGGGGCTTTACATTGTTCCCACCAGGCTTCAGAATGTCCCGATGAATTACTGAACACATACAGGTGTTAAAAGATCAAAGTAGCCATGAAAAAAAAGCAAATGTAGTATCTGCCATGGAAATTTTTAGAGGCCATAGAGCATCTGTCTCTTTTCTTTGTAATATTTCTTGAGGTGTGTTCTTTGCTTTGGCCCAGAACATCTTATATACAGGCCTTGTATTGCTGTGCATGAGTAAAACATACTAGTACTTTACACTTATCTTTTGTAATGTTGGTTATCAAAAGTTCTAGAATGCCAAGTTTGAGGATCCTTGAGCTTTCCCCCTTCCCTACAGCATATCTATTTTTGTCATTATTGTTCAGCTCTGGTCTAAGCATTCATGTTGATGAGAGCAGTTACT
>CABHPQ010155036.1:0-16378 GCA_902168405.1 Peromyscus aztecus
CACACTGAGGCTTCTCCCTGTTCCTAAAGGACAGGGGCTCATGCAAGGCACTCCTGGCTGGAAGCCCTTCTTGCATCTCAGCTCGAGGTTCCTGGTGGTGTAGACCTTGCCTTTCCTGCACTCAGAGTGTTTGTGTTGAATGGACAGAGACGTGGGTGGAGGGAAGGTGGGTGGGTGGATAGATGAGGAAAAACAGAAGGATGGGAGTTAGCAAGACAACTCAGCATGTAAACTGCTTGCCACACAAGCCTGATGGCCTGAGTCAATCTCAGGAACCCACATAAGGCTGGAAGGAGAGAACTGACTCCACACAGTTGTCTTCTGACCGTCACATGCTCACCATGGCATGTGTGTGCTACACACATACACACCACACACAGGATAATTTTTTTTAAAGAATGGAGGATGTGGTGATGGAGAGGTGCTGACATGTGGAAAACCGGCCCTTCCGTTAGACACTGAGCCCTCAGCTGCCTTTCTTCCTCCTCTAGTCTTACACTGGATTTTAACAGCAAAAGGAATTTGGGCAGCTGTTCCACGTGCAAACCCTGCCCCAGGCGCTGGTTCCTCCCTGTTCTGCCTTTGCTGGCCCTGGCCACATTCCATCCTCACCTGCTCACGGTGATGTTTGCACTCTGGTCCCGCTCCTGAGACAGGACATGGAAGATCCAATCCTAGAACCCAAGAAGGCAGCTGAAAGAAAGGGGTGCGCGCGCGCGCACACACACACACACACACACACACACACACACACACACACCAGCCCCAAACCTTCCAGAAGTCTGAGCCTTGAGTTGAGAGCAGAGGAACTCACAGATGCCTGGCTATCATCAGAGGAGGAGCTCAGCTCTCTAGATGCCCTGTTTCCAGGCAGTTATTGTCTCAGCCTCATTCCCATCTCTGGCCATGACACTTGCTGTTCTTTCTGCTCAGAATCCTCCCTGCCCTCCTGGGCCAGCTCTGCCTCTGGCCATGGCTCTCTTGCACCTCCACCTCCGCAGAGAGGCCTTCCCTGACCTGCCGTCCAAGTGCTTTCTCTTGCTGTCCACTTCCGTTGTTTCTGTCCCTCCCAGCCGTGACTTCGAAATGATCTTTCTGCGTACATGTCTCCCACCGACTGGGCTGTGGACTCGGTAAAGGGAAGATTCTGCTGTCCCTGGCCTAGTGCCTGGGAGAGTGTGGGTGGAGTGGAAAGAAGGGGAGACAGAGGGAGGAAGGGATGTAGAAATGGATGGAGGGGGAGAGGGAAAGAAAGATGGAGGGGGAGAGAGGGAAAAGACTCTCTCTAAAGTCCCAGGCTTGTTCTCAACCCAAAGAGAGAGAACAAGAGCTTGGCTTTCTGCCATCTCACCTCAGAGGCCTCGGAAGGCCAGTCAGCCATGGAGATGGTCATCTTGTACTGGGTGTCACTGGAATAGAGAAGCCAGACACGTTGCTGTGCCTGATCACCCTGCGCCCACCTCACCAGTGCTGGCAGTCCCCTGTGCCACACTCACTTGCAAGACTCCTTACACATGCTGAGGCAGGTCTCTCTCTGGGCCACACTCATCTGTAGGCTTAGGTAGCAGTAGGCTTCATGGGAGAGAGAGAGGCAGTCAGGAGCCAGGAGGGCTGCTTCCGGGGGCCCTCACTCCTCCAGGGAGCCTCTGTTCTCCTCCTATGTCACCTAAGGGGGACTCAGTCCAAGCCCCCTGTCACTAAGATCATTGCCCCACACCCCACATGGGGTCCTTCCTGCCCCTAAACATCCTAGATGCAGCTCAGCAGGTCAGAGTGTCTTCTTTGTCCCTCCTCATCCTTACCCAGAAGATGGCTTCTGGGGTCGTGTACAGAAGGATGAGCAACCAAAAATGAACAAATAAATAAATGTATGCTTTCCTCATTTGTATATTGTAATGATGGTCGGACCTGCATCCCTGGACTGACTCCAATCCCCCAGGGCCCTCAGTCTCAGGCTCCATCTGTGTAGGAACCCATTGAGGATTTGTCCTGTGATGCTGGCTTTATGTGAACCCCTGAAAGCCACCATCACAACAGCAGCTTCTTCAGTGTCCCCCTCCAGCCCAGTTCCCTTCAGGCATGGATGCACATGCCGAGGATGGATTCATGGCTTTGTGTGTACACACACACATGCAAACACTGGAAGCAAGGTGCCTGCTCATGGGCACACACAGGTACTGCAGTGACGCAGGGTTCTGTGCATGAAGACACAGCCATACCTTTCCTATGTGCACCTGAAGATGAATATATACATACTGCACACTCTCCAGCAGCCCTATTCCCTGGCTCATGTGTGTGCAGGGATGTACACAGCACACACATGCCTGGAGGGACAGTTCATCCCCACACCTGTGTGTCTCAAGCATGTACTTCACAGAATCAAGATGGGGGAGAGGAAGGTTCTTTTGGAAAGGGGGCTGGGGAGGGAGGGGCCCCCTTAGCAAGGGGATTGTCAGTCTTCCTTTGCTGCACTCACCCCAGTCTGGGAAGTCCCTGTTGTTGCAGTATTTCTCCCCAGCAGGCAGTGGGTACAAGTAGTGGCCGCAGCTGCAGTTATGGACCATGTGGTCTTGGAAACAGGAGTGAAGACAAGCCTGGGGGGGGGGTGCAGAACAGATCTCAGGCATGGTGGGATGGTCCCTCTCCAGTACCAGAATGAGGGACCCCAGAGAAGTTGCTGCCAGGGGACTAGGGACTATGGGGACTCTGAGGTGCGGTCTTCTGGCTTAGAACCTGTGGTGATCAGGCAGAGCTGCAGCTGCAGACCCTGCAGTCAGGCCACAGCTGTTCTTGCACATTGGACCCCACGGCAGCTTCTTGGGCCCTGCACAGGGACTCAGGCCAGATCCCAGCAGCCCCCGTCTCTCCACCCAAAGTTGGGTCCTGTAGATGGCATGAGCATGGCGTGGCCAGCACCCTCCTGAGCTCTGTGCACACAGAGACCCAGAGAGACTGCAGGCAAGCTGGCTCAGATCTGCTTTCTAATGGAGGAGGAGCTAGGATCCCCAAGGGAGGCAGAGGGGTGACCTTTAATGAATCAGAGCTGAAGGGAGGTGGAGTAGAGGAGCCACAAGAGTCCCCAGCCCTGAGAACTAGATGTAGTGAGGACACTTGCAAGGCCCCAGGGTCCATGGTTCCAGTCCACTCACAGACCAGCTATATGTCCTGAAGCAGGTGATTAACTTGTGAGCCTCAGTTTACTCATGGAGAAACAGGATACTAGTCATACCTGCCTTCCAAGGTTGGAGGACTCTCAGCTCAGTGTCAGGCGCTTGGTAAGCAGTTATTACGGCCGCTCCTTCCCTCCTGTGCACGTCCTAAGTGTTGACTACTATGGCCTCCTACCTCCAACCCATGCCCACTCCTCATGCCTCTGCCCACTCCCTCCTTCCCTGCCCTCTCTCCTTCAGACCAATGCATCAGACTTCTCCCAGAGCGACCGCTGAGATTCCCACTGGCAGGAGGTGAGGGCAAGAGGAGACAGCAGGGGTCAGAGGAGGTACCGAGTTAGAGTGGCTCTGATTCCGGGTTCTGTGTGGGTGCCTCACACAGAACTCAGTCCCTCATGGTGTCATGCCCCACCCTGTGCTTGAGCTGGAGTAGCCCAGGCAGCTCCTGGTAGGAAGTGGGCAGTAGGCAGAACTTCTGGCAGGGCCTAGATTTCTGCTCTTGCCCTGAAAGGAGCAGGCACTGAAGTTTCCCGGGAATGTAGCTAGTCCTCCTTATCCATGCCCCCTGCCTCCCCCTGCTGCTCTGTCTGTCTGTCCATTCCTCTGGAAGCTCCAGAGGTGCTCAGAGTTCTCCACAGCCGACAGAAGCCCCTCAGACAGGAAGCGGCCAAGCCAGCCCATATGGGAGTGTGTAGTGCCAAACTCAGGGCTCCCCGACATGGAGGCAAGCACTCTGCTTGCCTTTGTTCCCTCATCTCCCCAGGCAGGCTGGGCTGGGAGAAAAAGTCAGCAAGCTATCCATTTGGTCCCTTAGGCAAGATTTGACCTCTGCTCCCAAGAGTGTAGAGGGAAGGTTCCAGGCTGACCTCAGAGATCAGAACCAGAGGAAAGCTCCCAGCTACAGCAAGGAAGCTTGAGGGCAGCTACCCAAGAGGGACTTTCTCAGATTGATTGGTGAGCATTCAGTTCAGGGTCTGTAGAACCCAGTTTTTCTCATTCCTGCACAAGCTGAAAAAAGCCATGTGCATCATAGGGGTGCCTCGAGGATAGCACATGGCCAACCTGCCGCAGTTAATGCATCCATAAATGCTGCTGCTGTTGACAATATTGATATCACAGAAGGATGAGAGTTCCATCCTGGGTGTTCACCCAGGGACACCTGCCAAGGGGATCTAAGACTGGCTAGCCCTGAACCTTGGGTGAGAACCCAGAACTCTGGTCTTTGCAGCACATGGTCCCCTGTGCTACTTACAAAGGTCCAGCCAGGTCTGCCTGGCACTGCATGCCTGTAATCCCACTACTGAAAAGGCTGAGGAAGGGGGATTGTGAATTTCAGGCCAGCCTGGGCTACATAGGGTAACCCTGTCTCAGATAAGTAAGTAAATAAGAAATAAAAGATGGCAGAGCCGGCCCAGCCCTAGTAGAGAGCTGAGGTAAAGGGGACAGGGCCCCCCATGGTTACCAACTCTGCGGAGCCTTCCCACCTGGATGGAGTAAGTGGTGTTGTAGTCACTGTAGAGGTTCTGAATGGCGACATCGGAACCATTCATGGTGCAAGGACTGTAGGGCTCCCCCTTGCGCTGCAGCTTGTCCTGTGGAGAGAGGTGGCTCATGGAGACCCCTGGTAGCCTCTTCTGTATGTATTTCCCGCGGAGCCAATGGGATACTGCAAAGGGATGGGGCGTTGCAGGTCCCAGGAGGTGCCAGAGGGGGCGCCAGAGGGCTCAGCGTGTCTAGGGCATTGCCAAAGACTGAGGTTGGCAAAGGTGTGCCGGGGTCCGTGAATGCTACTTTCAGGATGTGGGAGGACATCCCCTCAGCCCTCTCCACTCAGGCTGCCTGGGGGCCCCGGCTGTACCACCAGCACCCCGATGGACGTCTCGGTTCCCGTCATAGCGTAGATGCCCTCTTCTCTGATGAAGGGGTACGTCCTCTGCTCATGCAGCATCAGCCTGGCCCCGGCTGTGGACGCAAGGAAGGGGACATAGTCCTCCTGGCCGATGTCCAGGGTCAACTTGAGACCTGTGAGGGAAAGATAGCGAGGGCGGTTGAGCTTGGACATCCCCCAGATGGAAGGGAGACCCGCCACCCAAGTGTTCAAGCCTCATTCAGCCAAGGGGCCCATAATCTCCTCCTGGGCTCTGCTCTACACAGCACGCCCTGCCCACCCACGGTGCCCAGCCCATTCCATCCCACACAGCACGTGACCTCATTCTCTCCCCATTCAGTCCTTTCCTGTTACGCCTCTGAAGACGCTTTTCCCTCGATCTGGAATGCCGTTCCCGCCCTCTCCTTTCTTCTGGAACATTCCACTCTTTCTCCAGGCTGCAGTCAGTATCACTTCCTCCAGCAGCTTTCCTGTTTGTTCAAAGTCATCTGGAACGTCCCTTCCCCAGACCCGCCTCACTCCTTTTCTCACTGTCAGCGCTCTTCCCAGCCGGGCTGCCTGGTTCGGAGGCAAAGGCTTGCTCCCAGCCCTGAGCTTGGGACACTGGCGTGACCATCCCTGTCTGAGACAGCCAGAGCCAACACTCACTTAGCATTTGCTACATTTCATGTGCTAGTGAGGTGCTCATTTAAGATAGGATCTGGCTGTGTAGCCCAGGCTGGCCTCAAACTGGTGGTCTTCCCGTCTCAGCCTCTGGATTGCTGAGATCACAGGTTTATGCTATATTGCCTGGCTATAAGGTGCTTTACTACAAAATATCCGATTGGATGCTCACAAAAATCTCATGAGGTACTATAATTATCCCCATTTTATAGGTTAAGCAAACTGATGCACAAAGAAATAAAGGGACCTCTCTAAGGTCACACTGGGAGGAAGTGCATTTTCTGGGTTCTAACCAGGCTCATTGGCTACTTATTGTAATTGTGTGTCTCTCAAGCGAGTAGTCCAGCAGTCTGTTGACTGTTTTCACTAACAAGGGTGCCAGCTCCGTGGCCTCCTCTCGGCCAGTCACTCTGATGGTCAAGGAAGGTCATCCTGCCTTTCGATGGTTAGCAGTGTCACAGCCTGAGACTGTGTGCCACGTCCCCAAATGTGGGTGTTTGGGTGTTTGTCAAAGCCTCTCCAAGATCTCACTTTGGAGCTGAGGCTGAACTTAAACTTGTGACCACTTCAGCCCAGGGTTGGATTTACAGGTGTATCCCACAACAGGCAGCGCCCACCAGCCTTCCTCTAGAGGACAGGGCAGTGGGATGGGGATCCGTCAGCAGCCATGCTCCCCTGCCTCTCTACTCTCTGCTCTTTCCTGCTGTTTGGCTCCTCTGTCCTGTCAGCACCTTGGAGCAATTGTGTAGAAACTTCTCAGCATGCCGCAAACATGATGAACAGGCCTGATTTCCTGATCAGATGAGGTGACTTCTTAACACAAAGATGTAGTGACTCAGGAGCTGAATATTGTTGTGGGCTATTCTAAGCTACCATGTACTGTACTCTTAAAGAAGAAACTGAGGACTTGAAAACCTATTACAGCCATGAGCTCTGTGGTTTCTGAAACATCATGGTATTCAACAACAAAATGGGAATACTAGCCTAGACCCCAGCCTCATCCTAACACTAACGTTAACCTTAACCTAACTACAGCTTTATCCTAACCCTAACCCTAACCCTAACCTTAACCTAACCATAACCTAACCCTAACCTTATCCTAATCATAACCCTAATGCTAATATAACTGTAACCCTAACACTCACTGTAACCCTAACCTAACCCCTAAAACTAACCCTAATCCTAACCCTAGCCTTATGCTAACCCTAACCCTTACCCTGGGCAGAGCCCCCCACCCCCACACGGCTTTTCCTGGTCTGTCGAAGAAGGGAGTGGGCCACTGTCACCTTTCAAACGCTCCAGAGCAGCAGTGTCTCTTGGTGTCTCCTTGCAAACCAAAACTCACCGAATTCAGCCCCAGGGTTGGCAGAAGGAAGTGCCTTCTCTGTCATGCCCCAGTTGAAGATGTAGCAGTTGCCATAATCAGGGTAGAAGATAGGTGTGAAGTTCCTGAAATAAACAGGATAGGTTGGAGGGCTGGAAGCTTCCCCTGGGCAGAGGGCTCCCCCAAGGGCGCTCTTCTGCTCTGCTGAAGAGGGGAGTGGGCCGCTGCTGCCTGGCTGTCTTTCAAATACTTCAGAGAGGGAGGCGAGGAAGAGGCTAAGTCTAGCTCTTCCCTTCCAGTCTGCCCCCTGTGGAAGCCAGCAGGGGGACTCCTGGGAGGCTCTGAGGGGGGACGGGAGGGAGTCTTTCCTGACTGGGGCTGGTTTCGCCTTTGCGGCTTGTGAAGAAGTGTTCTCAGACGCTTGCCTCAGTCACTACACCTTCAAAAGGAGGTGGCCTTGTCCTGACCCCTTCTGCTTTTGACTTTGAGACTGTTTCAGTGTGCGGCCCAGGCTGGCTTGGGGATGGGGATTCTCACCTCTGCTTCTCCAGTGCTGGGGTTCTAGGTGTGTGCCACTCTGCCTAGCTTTGTGATGGCTTCTTGTATCTCTCTAAAGGTAAGAGCTCCCAAAACAATGCCGTTGCCATGTTCAAAACAATCAGCAAAATCTCTCAATGCTATTGATTAAATATGCAGTTCCAGTTTCCATTTGTCTCACAAATATTTGTTTTTACAATTTGTTTATTTAAATCAAAACCCAAGTAATTTTAATGGGTGCTTTAATTGTAATTGGTTAATAAGCCCTGTTAATCTCTTTTGACTGTGTCCCTTGGGCTGATAAGAAAAGCCACACCATGCAAGCCTGACAACCTGAGGTTAATTCCCAAGAACCAGAGTAGATAGAAAACCAAGCGTCAAGAGTTGTCCTCTGACCCCACAGATATACCATGGCACTCATGCACACATGTGTGCCCACACACACATAATAACAAAATCAAATGAAAAGTTTCAGTTTGATCCAGGTAATAATTGAAGATGGGTAACCTTGTCCAGAAATGAGATCACACAGGGCAGAGACTCTACTGTTAGCGAGAACTGGAGTCTGGAGGGTTCGTTAAACAACAGCACGGACAGTCATCAAAAATGCAGACAGTGGGGAACTTAATGGTTGCTAATCCAGTTCCTTCAGTAAATAAATTGTGCAAGAGAAAAGGAAATCACCTATAGACGAACAGAAACTCAAAATTCACAGTGTGTGAGATCAAACTCTACACACTCACCTCGGGTGTGCAAGCTGAAAAGTGGATTTCAAAGACGGGAGAGGAGGAATAGCAGTTGCTGAGGGCTGGGGATGGGCGCAGAGCTAGAGTGGGTACCGAGTCCCCAGCGGCTGGGAAGTGCAAAGTGGGATGAGTAATAGCAAAATCATCCCTTCGCAAGAGGGAGGTCTGCTGTGGTACGGCACAGCAGGGTGATGGCAGCTCACGACAGGGTCTTACACATTTTACATAAAGCTAGCAAAGAGGGCTGGTGTGGTGGCCCATGCCTGTCGTCCAACCACTCAGGAGGCCGAGGAAGGAGAACCTTGAGTTTGAGATCAGCCTGGGCCATGTAGTGAGGCCTTGTTTTGAAAAACAAACAAATAGAAAAAACCAGTCTAGGCCGGGTAGTGGTGGTGCATGCCTTTAATCCCAGCACTCGGGAGGCAGAGCCAGGCGGATCTCTGTGAGTTCGAGGCCAGCCTGGTCTACAGCGCCAGATCCAGGACAGGCACCAAAACTATACAGAGAAACCCTGTCTTGAACCCCCCTCTCAAAAAAGAAAAAGAAAAACCAGTCTAATAACAACAAAATCTAAAAGTGAGGCTTCCCTGTGAAGAAAGGGTAAGTGCTTTGGAAGGTGGCGATGCCTTGATTTGGTCACTGTGTGTAGTAGAAGCAGGGTATGGTCATACTGTCCCCACACAGTCAGTACATGTGGATACACATAAGTATACACAGCATGTATGTATACACAATCCTATCCATTTTTTAAAAAAAGGATTATTCGATTAAAAAGCAAATCGCGAGCTCGGTAGAGTGGTGCATGCCTGTAGTCCTAGCACAGGGTTGGACTGTTCCTCCACCTCTGCTCTGTGACGTGGATGTGCTCGTGGCCATCAGAAGTAACGCTGAAAGTATTCCTCAGAGGCCGGCCGGACGGCTCATCCAGTAAGTGTGCTTGCTGACAAGCCTGACCTCCGGAGTCCCGTCCCCAGGAGCCACACTGTGGGGAGGGAGAACTGGCTCTCCCACAAGTTGCTCTCTGACCTTCGAATGTGGGCTGTGGCATGTGACTCCCATGAATGAGTGAATGAATGAGTGAATGAATGAATGAATAAGTAAATGGTTTAAAAGTATTCTTCAAAATAAAACCAAAAAGAATCCCCAAGTAAATACCTGTGTATCTGTTCTGTTCTTTTATTTTGTCAAAAAGTAGAAGGAACAGGGTAAGTCCACCAAATGTGTAAAGTTTAAATATCAACTGATGTTCCAAATCTCCACAGCCAGCCCTACCTATTTCGGTATACATCATCTCCCTTGATCCTCAGGATAACCAAGTGTTATTCTCCCCTGTTCTCATAAGGAAGTCCTGTGTTCAGTCTCCCGTGTCAGTCTCTGGGCTCCGAACAGAATGAGATGTCCC
Source organism: Peromyscus aztecus (assembly GCA_902168405.1). Classification (NCBI taxonomy): domain Eukaryota; kingdom Metazoa; phylum Chordata; class Mammalia; order Rodentia; family Cricetidae; genus Peromyscus; species Peromyscus aztecus. Next base: position 9,731 of record CABHPQ010155036.1, read on the forward strand.
ATCACAGAAACAGAAATCCTACCTAGGCGCTGTCCCTGGCTTTCTCTGCCACCATCAGATGGGGCTTGTCCTGCTCAACCCCTGGGCTTTGGTTTTCCGAAACAGTACAATGAGGATGAGTAATAATTGGCTTTCCTTGGCCCTACAAACATTTCTAGAGGTGGGCACTGGGCTGGAGCAGCCAGGAAAACAGGATGGGGCTGTCCCAGCTTGTCCAATTCTACCTAAGGCTCGGTCTCTGGTCCAAGCTCCCCAGGACTCCTGGCCCCCTTGTTCCCTAACAGCCATCTCATGCTAGAATCCCCGCAGAAGTCCCGTCCCCACCTTTGCCCCCTCAGTCTTGCTGTGCAGCATCAGGACCACTGTCCCTGTCTGTGATGAGGCAAGGCACACCCCCCTCAGATCCCTCCAGGGGCTCCACGCTGTTCACAGACCCCCTTCCCCCTCATTCACTACACTTCAGCCACATTCCAGATGTTTGCAAACACAGCCCTCTGCACACACACTGTTCCCTGCGGCGTTTAGAACACTATCTAACCAGCCCATCCATCAAACAGCTGCTTTCTTCATTTCCTTCAGTTTCATCTCCTCCGAGACTCCCGCGTCTCCCTGCGCCCCTCGCAAAGTGATAGAACTTGGCTGACTATGACAAGGAGTTGGGAATGGACCCCCCCCCCACATTTCCATCTCTTTATTACCTTCGATTCAGCACAAGACTGGGAAATCACCCCGATTTAGTTGCTAACCTATCTGCTGCTCCTTCTGTGGACCCTGACTCTAAGGAGAGCCATGACCTTGGATCTGTAGGATGATAGCCCAGAGGCCACTGGCTCAGAGTAGTCTGCCTTGAACCGACTTCTGGCTTTGTCCTTTCCTAGCCCAGTGAGCTTGATGATGTCCCTTAGTGTCACCGAGCTTCATTTTCACCATCTATTCATATGTCCCAGGGACAGCAGCAGCAGCTACTGCCTTCCAGGGCTGAGCTGCGGGAGAGATGCCTGGCATACTGTGACATTCTAAGTACTGCCTTGGCTGGTACTGTCCACACCTCTGTTTCCAGGGCCCGGAACACAGCAGCAGCACACAGACTCTTGGTAAATATTTGTTGAATAAACTGTAATATGTGATAAAGACATTGGGAGAGATAAACCGGGGGTAGAGGTGGGTCAGGGAAGGTGTCTCGGCCAAAGTGGGGCCTGAGGAGACTCAAAGACTGAGGAAGAGGTGGTGGAGTCTCCTAGGCAGGAAAGGGAAGGGTGTATTCTGATGGGGGCGTAGCATCAGTAAAGGCTCGGAGGAGGACAGGCGCTCTGAGCAGGCACCACATGGTCTCTACACTGTGTGGGTCAGAGCTGAGACCACAGGCAGAGAGTAGAGCAAACAGGCTGCAGCCAGGCCCTGCTCTGAAGGGAGAGGCCTCATCCCAGGCTGTGAGGACATAGTGTTCCCAAGTGACTGTCTTGGGCAGATGCAGCCCAGAAGGAAGCAGGAGGCTGCCCAGGGTGAGGCCAGTCCCCTCCTGCAGACTGAACTCTGGGTCGTCATCTCTGCCGACTATTCATTTGTTGGTAATGCCTGTCACCTAGAGAGACTATGCACAGATTTAGTAACACTAAATCCAGAGCAAGGGTTCCCTCTATAAACGTGTTCTGGGATAGGGGCCATGAATACAAAGGCCAGCAAGCAAGGCTTCAAGAAATGCCTGGGAGATAGACAGGGACACTCATGGTCACTTGTGGTGCCAGATACTCTGGAAACTTGACCTTAGGAGTTCCACACCAGACTGGACAACATATCTAGAAGAGGAGAGGGAAGGGAAGGGGCCAGAGGCAGGAAAGATGGCTTGGTTGGGAAAGTGTTAACTGTCAAAGCATGGGGACCTGAGGTTAGATTCCTAGCATCCACGAGTCTACTTGCCCACTCCCCCACGTCAGGTGACCACTCGCCTACTCCATCAAATCATGTGACTCACTTCCAGAGGAAGGGAAGGCAATACCCAAGAGAGGAAGATGATGTCATGTGTGCCATAACCTGGCCACTCTACCAGCTGTGTGTCAGGTGACCTCTGAGGCTGGCTTCTCTGAGCCCATCACCCCTGCTAAGGTCAAACAGAACAGGTCCACCCACATCAAGGGCTTCCCATGAGACATCCAAACAGTCCTCTGAAGCACTCAAGGTCACCCCCAACAAAGATGTCTGAGAAATGGTCCTAACCAAAGAGGCTCCATGTTCAATGCTGCCTGTCCTCCTAGACAGAGTCCTTGACAGGAAAATGTCGTGTGGGAAAATGGATGAAATCAGAACAAAGCATGTTGATTCCTTCCTAGAGATGCAAGTTTCCATTCTTTGCCATTTGCATTTGTGGTGCTGGGGGTCTGACTCAGGACCCTTACCCGCTAGATGAGTGCTCTGCCCCTGACCTATATCACACCCATTTTCTTAGTTTTGACAGATTACAGTTGAGAGGCAGGATGTTAAGGAAAGAGATCACTGGCCAAGGGATCAAAGAGAGTCCTATGTGCTGGTTTTGGCAGTGTGTGTGTGTGTGTGTGTGTGTGTGTTTTATATGTGTGTTGTGTGTGTATAATGTATGTGTGTATGTGCATATGTGTGTGTTGTATATGTATGTGTGTGGTTTATATGTGTGTGCCTGTGGTTTATATGTGTGGTGTATATGTGTGTGTGTATGTGTGTGTGTGCGCACTCTTGGTCACAAGGAGAGGCCAGAGGAAGATGTTGAATGTGCTCCTCCGTCACCCTCTCTCACTCTCTACCTCATTCCCTTGATATAGTGTCTCACTAATCTGGAGTCAGGCTGTCAGCTAGCAAACACCAGTGATCTCCCTGTCTCTGTTCCTGGTGCTGGGGCTACAAGAATGTGCAGCCACACCCAGCTTTTTACATGGATTCCAGGGACTCAAACTCAGGTCCCCTTGCTTGCACAGGAAGTGACGTTATTCTCTGAACCATCTCCTCATTCCGCTGTCTTTGCCACTTTTCAACAAACAGGAAAGAATTCCACAATCAGTTGACTTTTTAAAATGTGGGTACCGGCACAGTTGTAAGCTCTTTAACATAGGCCAACTCATTCAATCCTCCCAGGAGCTCTCTGAGGTCACTTCACTCACCCCCTTTTTTAGATAAGGAAACAGAGGCATAGAGAAGCTAAGTAACTTTCTGATCCTCCACTTGTGGTAGAATCACTGCCAAGATGCAGATATTTCTTGTAAAGAGCCTTGTAGGGTGTGAGTGAAGTCCTGAGTCAATGTATATTGTTGAAATGGGCATGGCCATGTCAAGTACCCCAGTGCCTCAGACTCATGGGATGGAAAGACTTCCTCAAGTCCAAGTGCAAATACTGACAGCGTGCAGAAAATGTTCACCATAACTCTCTCCCCTGAAGAGCAGGCCTGAAGACTTCTCCCCAACAGAGACTGCTCCTACCAAGATCAGCTAAGCCTGTCTCCTCGATCCAGCTATATGTCATAAGCCAGGCCTCCCCATCTATCTGTATGTAATAATCCCACCTCCCCACTCAGCTGTACATACTAACGATGCTGAGCTTCCAGAGTGCTGTGGCTTCTCCACTCGAGAGCCCAGACCACACAGTAACAGCTCTTCTGTGTCTGTGTGTCTGTACTTTCTTCATTCCCTCACTTCCCCAGTTAGGGCAGTCCTTGGAGCCATGCTAGATCATGGCAGACCCTTACAGGAAAGATGTCACTGGAGCTGAGCCCTGGGACACCAAAGTGAAAGCTAAGGCCAGGATTCAGGATAAGGAGTGGATGGCGGCTGCATTTTGTTTGACTACAGCATTCAAAATGAGTCCACCCTTCATCTTGTGTTGAGACCAAGAGGTGGGGCTAAGAAAAGGAAGGTATCTTATATTGCTGCCAACCACAAGCTTTAGAGAAACAAGGTTAAGCTGGCTGTTCTGAACACTATCCAGTGACCATGGAAACTCTTGTCACCTAGGTCTAGATAACCGTGGTGCTTTCACAGACAGCCACTTGGACAGACGTTACTATGGCAAGTGCTGTCTGACTGACAATTGCATATGAATTAATAAAAAGACAGGAACTGGTGTGAGAGAGAGATAGACAGAGAGAAAGAAGATAAGTGGTGTGTGTGTGTGTGTGTGTGTGTGTGTGTGTGTGTGTGTGAACACACGAAGTGCTGGCTGCTGTTCAAATCCAGGCAGCTTGATGGCTCGGTGGAGCTGAGATGCATGCTCCTAACACCGAATCTTTCCTTTGAGGGAGCATTCATGTGACCAGGACAGAGGACAGACCCAGAGAGTAAGGAGTCAAGGGATAGGAGTGCCAGGAGCCCAGTACGGTGGAAGGCAAGGGCACAGTCCCACTCAGTTTCTGCTCAGGGAGCTGGTGGCCAACAGCTGTGGGAATAAGGGACAGCCCAGATGCAGGTTGGCTATGGTTTCGTGACTAGGTGGCTGGGTGGCCCTTTTTGCTCAGAGGCTTGGCTTAGGAGATTTGAAAGGAGTGGGTAGGGAGGATGACGACAGACACCTTTGTTTTCCTTCTTTCCTATTCTTCCCCTTTCCCCTCCCTGTCCTCCCATCCCCACCCCATCTCTCTATTCCCTGGGTCTCACGAAATACAGCCTTGAACTCCTGCTCCACCTGTCTCTCTGCTGGGACTACAGGCATCCGCCACCATGCTTATCTGTTTGAGCTCCATCTTCTATGCCTAACAGAGGCCTCTGGCTCTGCCACTCACCATCGGTGTGACTTAATCTCTCTGGGGGAAGTGGGGGAAATTAGTTCCCTTCATGGGCTCGTTGTGAATTATGATTTCATATGTGAGAAGTGTTCAGAATAAAGTTTGGCCCATAAAAGGGCCCAGTAAACATTGCATCATGACTGAATTTGAATTCCTTATCAAATGTGGGTTTAGTAATAGGAATAACTAGTTGAAATCCAACCTGCCTCAAGGCAGGCCTGTCCTATCAGTGGGGTACCATCTTGTGGTTATTACACCCATGAGGACTGCCATTTTTCTGATTTGCATTATGGGACATTGGTGCTATCTTGCATGATGTGTGTGTGTGTGTGTGTGTGTGTGTGTGTGTGTGTGTGTGTGTAGCCAAGGAATTCTTGGTCCTCCTGTCTCTGTCTCCTGAGGGCCAAGACCACAGGTTTGTACCATCACATTTGGTTTGATTGGCAACTCCTTGATCCCATGTGCAAAGTGCCTGCCCAGTACACCTGTGCACAGAGGGGGACAGAGGATCTGCAGCTCCCAGCCTGTTCTTCACTGAGCCTGTGGAAGGCTCAGGTCCAAGGCTACAGTTCCTGGGAAGATGAACCTGGAAGCACGTCACATGCCCAAGCATGAGATATAGAAAGGAGCCCCTGTGTAGCAGCAGAATTGAGAGCCTAAGTGTGAGAGCTCAGACCAGGAGGGCACAAGTCTCCATGTCCAGGTGAAGGAGATGGGACTCTGTGGACAAGTTGGAAGACAGCCCAGACTTTCTGGGCCGCTGCCACTCCCTGTCATTCTGTCACCCGCCAGGAAGGGGCATTATAGGGAAGAGGAAGACCTTGAGCCCTCGTAAGCCTTGCTCTGCATGCTGGTGTGGACCTGACTATATACCCTTCCTCGTAACTGGAAGAGGTGGGTAAAATGATTGTCCCGTTTTAGAGAAAAGAAAGCAAAAGCCAGACAATGCCAGGTGCCCACCCACACATGCCATCAGGTGGTTGTACCATCCCCCAGCTGTTGAGAGTTGCAGGCTAATGACCCAAGGCTGCCCCTGTTCCTGGGGTGGCCAACAGCCAGGCCTGGCTGATAGGGACATTATAAAAGGCCTGGCCCCTCTATCAAGGGAGGACAGCTCTGTGTATTCGTGCACCACAGGAGATCGTCCCATGAATCAGGCCAAGCCCAGGCTTCACCCACAGTCATCACATCCTTGCCCATCCTTGTCTTCCTTCCACATCTGCCTTCCCTGCTGACGTCTCCCAAAGTGATTCCCTCCAGTGTCATGAGCCTGTCTCAGACATGCCTCCAGCAAGCTGCAACGAGACCCCGAGGCACAGACCGGCCTGTATGCTGTAGACAGCTACTCTAGAGCTGGGTGGGTCTGAACCCTAGCAGGCTAGGCTCCTAACTCATTCTCTCTGTCAGAGCAGGGGACAGGAGTTGCTCTCACCGATAGCTGCAGGGCTCTGTCCCAAACAGGCAGGCGAGGATTATGCGATCAGGGGCGTAGCCCATGCGCACCAGGTCCTCTCGAGGCACTTGTGAGAAGATGTTGGTGGCCTGCAGGATATACCACTCAGTCACGGCCTGGGTGGCGCTGGTGAAGTTCCGGAAGGTACACACCGTCCCGTTGGCGCTGCACTGTGGAAAGGAAGAGAGGTTCCTGAAGACACAAAGGCCACTGCTCTGAGGAGCCCAGGAGGGGAGGGCAGCACCGTATCAGCTACCCTGTGGCCTCACCCTGGTGGTGGGAAATGTGTTAGAATCCTAACTCATGCATGCTCAGGGGCCATCACCTCAAGCAACTCCAGGCTGGTCACACACAGCCCCCACTGGTACCCTCAGGCGTGAACACAGGACACATGCACAGATACACAGCACATATAAAGACACAAAAGAGCACATTCAGACACACATGGGTAAA
>CABHPQ010155036.1:19067-39769 GCA_902168405.1 Peromyscus aztecus
TCTCTCTCTCTCTCTCTCTCTCTCTCTCTCTCTCTCTCTCTCTCTCTGTACTACTTGTAGGATGTGCCCATGGAGGCCAGAAAAGGGCATTGGATTCCCTGGGGCTGGAATTATACTCAGTTGTGAGCACCCACAGTGGGTGCTGGGAACAGAGCTTGGGTCCACTGCAAGCTTTCTTAACCACTGAGCCATCTCCCTAGTCTCTGCTGTTTTTTAGACAAGGTCTCACTTGTAGTCCGTGCTTGCTCTGACTTCAAGATCTTCCTGCGTCGGCCTCCTAGGTACTGGGATTGCAGGTTGTGCTACCAGGGGCAGGTGGTTAATGCCGGGGGCTCTCTTCAGGTGTCCCAAGGGCTCGAGCAGAGGAAACCCCTACTAAAAAGATGGGCCTTCTAGGGCCTGGGGCAATGGCTCAGCCATTAAAGTACTTAGCATGAGGACCTGAGTTCAGTTCCCAGCACCCATGTAAACAGATGGGCATGGTGGACTGCCCTTTTGACCCAGTGCTGGGCTGAGGAGGCAGGCAGATTCCCTGGAGCTTGCTGGCCAGCCATGGGGTCCAGTCCCACTGAAAAACCCTGTCTCAAAACACAATGGGTGCTGTTCCCTGAGAAATGACCCCTAGGCTGACCCCTGATCTCCACACACATGAATGAATGCACACACAAATACAAAAGCCAAAAGGACTTTTGAGGATTGGGGAGGTAACCACAAGGTATGAACTCCCTTCTAGAACTTTTCTTTGGACAAGAACATCCTCTATCACTCCATTCTTGAATTTGCCGGCTGTTTTATCCATGGGCCTTGGAACACACCGCGTCCACAACCTGAGCAATGCCTCCATCCCTCCGGGCTAACTTCTCCTCACGCCTCGAGACAGTTTTTACTGACTGGCCACCTGTCCCCTCAGTCCTGATTAGATGGGGGTCTATTCATCATCACACCCTGAAGCCTTCTCGCTGTGTAAGAGACAGCGTGGCAGGATGGTTAAAACGTGACCCTTCTGAAGTTAGACCAGGCCTGGGTCCAAATTCTAGGTTTCTCACCCTGAGTGTTTGAACAGATGCGCTCACCCCTCTGAATCTGTATTTCCTCATCTGGGAACTGGGCTTGCTACAGGAATGCCCCTCTCCAGATGGGCTGTACATGAAAGAATTGTACCACTTCCCCTAAGCATAATCTGCCCAAGCACTGGGGGAGTGGGATGAGTTTCCCATCATCAAAGTAATAACTCAATATTTTTGGAAAAGTCTTTTAAAATTTAGGGCTTAAAATTTAAAAAATGTTATTTTATTTTATTTTTATATTTTTCCTGCATGTATGTATGTATATTGCACACTTCTAGTGCCCATGGCAGTCAGAGAGGGTTTCAGGTTCTCTGGAACTGAAGTTATAGATTATTGTGAGCTGTGTGTGGGTGCTGGGAGCTGAACCTGGGTCCTCTGGAAAAGCAGCAAGTGCTTTTAACCACTGAGCTGTCTCTCCAGCCTCCAAGTTATCTTTTTTTTTTCTTTTTTAATCATTTTGTGTTTATGGGCATTTTGCCTGTATATATATATTGTCTGTGAACTGTGTGCATGTCTGGTGCCCAAAGAGGCCAGAAGAGGGCACTGGATCCCTGGAGCTGGAGTTACAGGCCATTGTGAGAGGTCATGTGGGTGCTGGGATTTGAACACAGGTCCTCTGTAAGAGGTGCTCTAACTGATGAGCCATTTCTCCGACTCCAATATGGAAAAAAATCCTAATGGTTCTTTCCTCTGACAGGTTATACAGAGGGCTGTGACTGGTTCTGTTCATTGCTAAAATTTCCAGCATGTGGAACAGTGTCTGGCACACAGTAGATGCTCAATAAACACAAATGCATATATGGATGCAGCATTGCTGAGAGCAGGAAGTACCATTTAAATAGTGTATGTGGTCTTGTTTTTGAAACAGGTTCCGGCTGTACAGCCCAGGTTGGCCTGGAATTCATCATCCTGCCCCAGCCTCTGAATGCTGGGGTTATAGAGGCTGCCTATGCTCCAGTAGATGGTTCCACACCCATGAACATACAGGCAGGACTAAGTGGACTTAGTGGGCTTTAAATAAACAGAGGAGAGAGAGAGAGAGAGAGAGAGAGAGACAGACAGACAGACAGAGAGAGAGAGAGAGAGAGAGAGAGACAGAGAGAGAGAGAGGAGAGAGAGAGACAGAGACAGAGAGAGACAGAGACAGAGAGAGACAGAGAGAGACAGAGACAGAGAGAGAGACAGAGAGAGACAGAGACAGAGAAAGACTACGAAGTTGGAAGAAAAAAGAGGTGGGGGTAATAAGGGAGGAACTGGAGGGGAGGAATTTTATCCAAATACATTATATGCACATATGGATATTAAATAAACAACTTTTAAAAAGAAGATGGATAGTGCCCAAGGCACAACACCGGAGGCTGACCTTTGCTCTACTCCAAAGTTACTTAGATCTAGACATCCTGTGGCTCTCTTTAAGCCGAGGAAGCTTAGGATTTTTTAAGTCTTATATGTTGCAAAAGTGAAAGCAAAAAAGAAAGGAAAGAAAAAAGAAGGAACAAAACAGAAAGACTGTGGAGAGAAAAGGAGACATGGGGACGTAGGGAGGGAGGAAAAGGATGGAAAAGAGGGAGGAGAGGAGCCAGCTTTGCTCCGGGGACCACCTACTGGAAGGGGCTGGAATTGCAGATGGTGACCGCCGGGAAGTTCATGGTCTTGAAGCCCATGGAGAGCGAGACGCTGACCTCCCAGCTCAGGTAGGTCTGGATGAAGACGCCCCACTGCCAGCACACCAGGCAGGCGAAGAGCAGCGTGAGCAGGAACCACATGGCCTTCTTCTTGGGCCCTTCGCAGATGATGCGTTTGGGGCCGTGCGTGTTGGTGTTGTTGCAGTACCAGACCAGCAGCTCCTTGTAGGTGTAGCCCGGGCCCTTCTGCAACCGGTGCAGGCACTTCAGCAGGTACTTCTTCACGGGCATGGTGGCACCTGCTGGCACATGGGATGCCATCAGACAGGGCACCGTTGAGGAGGTCACAGGACGGAGACTGGTCGCAGAGCCCAGCCCCCTCTCCACCCCTCCTTTGGCCACCTGCCGGCTACCCTTCCACCTAGCTATCCATTGAACTGAAGCGTGCTTATTGAGTGACTGCAGCATAACTCATCTAGTGCCTCTGCATTCAGTGATGAGCAAATCAGACAAGATGTCTATGCCCTGCACGTCCCTCCCTCAGCCCACGCTAGCCTTGAACTTACCTCTATCCCCCTGTCTCTGCCTCCTGCTAGCTCTGGGATTACAGGCACCATTACCATGCCCATCCTAGTGAATGAGGTTTTTCAACCCCCAGGGAATGCCCAGCATAGCAGACCAGTTGCTAAATTTCTCAGCTCAGGTTTCCCATGCATAACATGTTGACATATCTAATTCTTTCATTTCATTAAAAAATTATCTGTTAAAAATTTTATTTGATTTATTGTGTGTTCGAGTATGCCAGTGCACACTGGTGAACAACCTTCAGGAGTCTGTTTTCCCCTTCTACTATGTGAGTCCTGGAGACTGAAGTCAGGCCATCAGGTTCAGGAGCACTTGCCTTACTCTCCTCTCCTTCTCCCCCCCACCCCCCAGGAGCTGAGTTTGGAGCCCTATGCATGCTAGGCAAATGCTCTGTCTCTGACCTCCACCCCAAGCCCTGTCACAGCTAACCTATGGAATTGCTGAGAAGGTGAAAAACATGTGCAAAGTTCAGAGCTCGACCACCCTAAATGAGGCGTCAACGGGGCGGGGCTGGGGCTGATAAAATAAGCCAGCAGAAATGCTGAGTTTCCAAATGGGACCAGCACGAAGACCGAGGCTCTGCACCCTGAGATCCTGGAGGCAGGAGAGGGTGATGGCTAAAAAGGAGGTCTCTGAGTAGGCGTGGTGGTGCCACCTTGTAATCTCATCATTTGGTAAGCTGAGGCAGAAGGATTGCCATGAGTCCCAGGCCAGCTTGGGCTACAGAATGAGACCCTGCTTCATAGAAAGCGAGGGCTTGGGGTCAAGCGCAATGGTGAAGCGCTCGCCTGTGGGAGGCTTTGGACCCCAGAAAGAGGGAGAGAAGAAGGAGGATGACAAAGAAAGGGAGGAAAGGAGGGAAGCAGGGAGGAAGGAAGGGGTGGGGAGGGAGGGAGAGAGGGAGGGTGAGAGAGAGAGAGAATAGGAATATGAGATCTTGAGGTCCTATTCCCAGCACTACAAAACATGAAAATAAAAAAGAAAATGTAGCTGAGTTGGCATAGTGCCTGCCTAGCATGCACAAAGCCCTGGGTTTGAGACCCAGCACCACACAAACTGGGTGTGTGATGCGCACCACAACCCCAGCAGAAAGATCAAAGTCATTCCCAGCTACATAGTGAGTTCAAAGCCAGCTTGACTATAGGAAACCCTGTCTCAAAACACAAAAAAGTGAGATTTGATTGTCATTCCCATTTTATATGTATATAACTTGCCCATAAGTTGGGGATTCCCAGGGGGGCAAGGAAGATGGTTCATCACTGAGTCCAGAGGGCCAAGCTCAGTTCCTGGCTGCACGGGCGGGGGGGAGGCATTAAGTCTTAGATTTGGAAAGAATACTCCAGTAGCTCCGCAGGTCAGGTTGGAATGGAGTGGGTGATCTTAGAGCACTGGGTGGTAGCTGTGGGTCAGGGAAGACTCTTAGACCTTTCTAGACCTGTCTCCCAGGGACACAGGAAGCAAGGCTCGTGCAGAGATTACTAATAATTGCCACCACGCCTGGTATGAGTGAGCTTCAGGGAATCCCCCTGCCCCCAGCAGTCACCCTAGCCATGGGTTCCTCCTGTCCCAGCTAAGTCCACCTCCAAGGTCAGCAGCAGAGGCTATTCCTCCTCAGAGCTATCCTGACTCTGAGCTGGCATGACACTTTCCTGTGAGAGCCACTGCTGGCGACACTGTGGTGGGACATTTGGTACCTGCTGATCCCATCCATATCCCCTCCACCTTCCCCAACAGTTCAGGGGAACCCTGGCCTCTCCCAGGTCACTTATTGGACATGAGTGGCCAGGCTGACCCCTACCCTTAACCCTGGGGAATGTATGTCTTCCCTAGACACTGTCATGAGCACCACAGAAACTCAATCCTGCCACTTTAGGCTAGAACAACAGAGGAAGAGACTTCCGCTTTAGCTAAGGCTTCTGACACGGTAGTTTCTGTCAGCACACAATAGAACAAAATCAATCTGAGGAGAGCAGAGCCTCAAGCCAGTAAAATGTCAGATCAACAGCTTCAAGCCATCTGTTCAAGGGCTGCGGGACCCAAGATGTTTTTTCTGTTGCATGCTGATCCAAATTGGACCTGTCATTTGCAACTATTAGAAGGTTAAGAGAAGGAGTTCATCTCTCTTTACCCGGTGCTACAGTTACTCACTTGGATGGCTCCTTCCTTAAGCTCTCAAGCTCCCTGGAGCAGGGGGAAAGGCAGCAGCTTTCCCCCAGGATTACACCCAGCGCTCCGCTGAACAGCCAAATACAGCATGCCAGGTATCCCTTTCTGCACCGTCCGAGTGTGTCCACACTCAGTCTGGATAGAGTGGCACCCTCGTCTTTCCTCCTGTAACAGGAAGGGACCAGAGCGCCAGGGACCTTGCCATCTCTATGGTCTTCATTCTCTGTGGGAATCAAATTCCATGGCCTCCCAAGCCAGTGTGGCTGTAAGGTGAGCATTCACAGACTTCTCCAGCTCTAGCCTCCCTCAGCGGGCCTGTCCTCTGCTCTCCTAATACATACAGCAGAGGCTGCAAGAGTGTCAGCACACTGTTCTAGCTGCTTTAGATGTCGCTCTCCTCTAATCCATTATTCTTATGACTGGTAAGTGCAAGGAAGATGAGGCTGGTCTGCCTGGCGCGCTCCAGCACCCCAAGGCCTCACAGAAACCAGGGCGTTAGTTTCCAGCGATGTCGTCATTGGCAGAAAGAGACAAAGGGCATCTCCTGGGTCCTAATCTTTTCCATTCTCATTTAATCCTTCTGGTTCAGTCAAGGAGAAAGTCGAAGCTCTGTACAGGCCTCTGATCCTCGATAATCTCCTAGCTCAACAGTGGGGCCTCTGGCTCAGAACAGAGTCAGATACAGCATCTGGTTAGAATACGCAACATTTGTGTTTTCACTGAGCTGGTTTTTTTTTTTTATGTTCCGAGGCAACCTTGTAGTTCATGCTGGCCTCATGCTCCCTAGTTACCAGAGGATGGCCTTGAACTCCTGATCCCTCTGCTCCAACCTCCTGTAGTGCTGGGATTCCAGGTGTATGCCATCACACCTGGCTTGTAATTTGTGTTTAATTTAATATAATTTTTTTTTATAGAGCTGGGGATCAAACCCAGAGCATGTAAGGCAAGTATTTTGTCATTGAGCTATATCCTTATCTCTTTATCATCATTATTATTATTATTGTTATCACTATTCATTATTAACAGGCATGTAGACAATACTGCTCACTGGATTTGTTTTTAGTTTTTAAATCTTATTTATTTATTTATTTATTTATTTATTGTGTGTAGGCCTGATGGCAACCTTGGTTATTGCTCCACCAGCACTGTCCACCTTGTTTTTTTGAGACAGGCGCTCCTCCTGACGCAGAGCTCTCTGGACAGGCTAAGCTGACTGGCCTCTCTAGCTCCAAGCATCAGCAGTGTCTGCCTCTCTGGTGTGGGATTACAAGTGTGAGCCACCACACCTGGCTTTTCATGTGGGTCCTTGGGACTGAACTCTGGCTCTTGTGCAGCAAGCATCCTTTCAGGTCTTTGCTTTTTAAAAGACGTTGGAATACTACATCGCTTGTCTAGAACTTGCCATCCTCAGCACTACAGCCGCTCCCTTGCAAAATGGCACCTTTAAGAAAATGAAGGGGGCTGGAGAGATGGCTCAGCGGTTAAGAGCATTGGCTGTTCTTCCAGCGGTCCTGAGTTCAATTCCCAGCACCCACATGGTGGCTCACAACCATCTGTAATGAGATCTGGTGCCCTCTTCTGGCCTGCAGGCATACATGCAAGCAGAACACTGTGTACATAATAAATAAATAAATCTTTAAAAAGGAAATGAAGGAACAAGCAAGTGGGGAGGACACTTGTGACATACACGTTTGACAAAGAACTTGAATGCCAGATCTGTAGATACTCATACAAGTCAGAAGGTAAGCAAGGACACGGAGTCAGCTCAGATAACCAACCACAGGTGAATGGATAAAGAGGATGTGGTAGCCGGCCATGGTGGTGAACACATGTAGTCCCTGGATTTGAGAGGCCAAGGCAGAAGGATTGCAAATTCAAAGCTAACACAGTAAGAGCGTACCTCAAAACAAGACCAAGCAAAAATATAAACTAGTAAACCAAACTCCAACCAAAAAAGAAAAATAAAAAGCAATGGAACATTATTCATCCATTAAAAAGAATGTAAACTGGGCTGGAGAGCCAGCTCACGGGTTAAGAGGGCTGGCTGCTTTGCAGGGGACCTGGGTTTGGTTCCCAGCACCCACATGGTGACTCACAAGCACCAGTAACTCCAGTTCCAAGGGATTTGATGCCCTCTTCTGGCCTGCATGGGCACTGTATGCACGTGGCACACAGGTGTTCCCGCAGACAAAGCACCCATACACATAGCCAGTGGCTGGGAAGGGCAGTGATGAAGGAGAGGATGAGAGACTGCTAGCAGGGACCAGGAGGAATGACTTTCACTTTCTACAGTACAGTGTTAACTAGTTGATAACAACTAATCAGATGTTCAGGTGTAGAGAGGATGATGATTGTTACAGCAGAAAGAAATGATAAATGTTTGAGGTGACAGACACATCAGTTGTCCTGTTCTGACCATTGCCTGTGGTGTTTATGAATGGAAATCTCATATACTCACTGACAAAATGCCTGTGACTGTACCAGTTAACATCTGAAAATACCAAAACACCAAATTCACCAGTACGAGGTTGGTACCACTAATTTACCACAACTAACGCTGCCAGCTTCAGTTTATGATTTGAACAGAATAAAAACCATCCTCAGAGACAACCTCTTTGCCTGGTTGTCCTGGGGATTGAACCCGTGGCTTCACAGATAAATGTTCCTCTTTAAAATGGGAAAAGGAGGCTTTTCAGTGTGTTAAGAGCACTAGCTGAACTTGAGGACCTCCTGTACCCATGTAAAAAGCTGGATGTGACCACACTTGTGCCTGGAACCCCAGCGTAGTGACGGGTAGAGACAGGAAGTTCGATGGCACCTGTTGGCTCCCAGTCCTAGCTCCAGGGTCTGTGAGAGACTCTGTCTCAGGAGAATAAAGTAAGTGGTGATAGAGGGGGACATCTGACGTCCTTCTCTGGCCTCCGTATGGGTGGCCACAAAGGGACATACTGCACACATATGCACACTAGAAACACACACACAATAGCAAAAATGTCAAAAGATTGGAAAAAAATCACAAAGGAAGATTATGAACATAAGAAAGATGTCTCCGTGTCTTTACTCACTGGGAAAGCCAAATCAAACCGTAGCGGAATACCACTTCCCACGGGAGGGCCGATTGCTCTGAGCTGGTAAGGATGTGAAGCAACCTGTAGGGTGGGAGCTGAGGTGGAATCACTTTGGAAAACAGTTGGAGACTGTCTTAGTCAGGGTTTCTATTGCTGTGATGAAACACCATGACCAAAGCAACTCAGGGAGGAAAGGGTTTACTTGGTTTATGCTTCCACATCACTGTTCATCATTGAAGGAAGTCACGACAGGAACTCAAACAGGGCAGGAACCTGGAGGCAGGAGCTGATGCAGAGGCCATGGAGGGGAGCTGCTTACTAGCTTACTCTTATGGCTTGCTCAGCCTGTTTTCTTATAGAACCCATGACCACCAGCCCAAGGATGGCTGCATCCACAATTGGCTAGGTCTTCCCACATCAGTCACTAACTAAGAAAATGCTCTATAGACTTGCCTGTGGCCAGATCTTACGAGGCATTCTCTTACTTGAGGTTCCTTCATCTCAGCGGACTCTAGCTTGTGTCAAGCTGACATAAAACTAGCCAGCACAGAGACTTATAAATTTGAATGGACTGGTAAGATGGTTCAGCGGGTAAAGGTGCCCGTTTAAAATCCAAAAACCTGAGTTTGCTCCCAGGAACCCACATGGTGGAAAGAGAGAGCCGACTCTTTCAAGTTGTCCTGTGACCCCCACATACTCATCATGGTGCCCCTAAAACAAAAATTAAAAATGCAATACAAGTTAAAATAGATAATTCCCTTTAAAAAGTTAAGCTGAATGACATCTCATGTGATTCAGTAATTCCACTTTTATTTATCTGAGAGAACCGAAAGTGTGTCATGCACAAAGGTGTCCATGCCCCTTCATAGCAGCCTTTATTTATGATAGTCTCAAAGGGGAGACTGTTCAAATTTCCGTCCATTCATATCTGCAGTGGAATTCTATTCAGCCACAAACAGGACTCAATGATTAATACACAGAACATGGATGGTTATGCACAACCATTATGCTGAGGAAAACGAGCCAGACACAAAAGAGAACACCCTGTAAGATTCCCTCTTAGAAAGCCCCGGCCAAGTCGAACTAATTTATTGAAACAGAAAGTGGATTAGAGACTACTGTGTCTCAATGAAAAGGCTGGCTAGAAAGTTTCACAAAAGAACATTCTAGAGATGGTGGACTTGTTCTAGATTGGTCCTGGGATGGTGACTAATTTGGATACATTAATCTACATATTTATAAAGATTGTTTTTTTAATTTTAAAGTATTTTATTTACATGTGTGAGTGAATGTCTGTGTGAGTACAGGTATTGAACCCCCTGGAGCTGGAATTACTGACAGTTATGATCCACCATGTGGGTACTGGGAATCGACCTAGGTCTTCTGGAAGAGCAGCAAGTGCTGCTCTTAATCCCTGAGCCATTTCTCCAGCTCCTAAAGACTGTTTTTATGTAAACTGTAGATCAGTAACCTTTGGATAAAATGTATCCATTGTCATTCCACATGTATGAGATTCTGCATTAAATAAAAATCTAGGTTTTTGTTAACTTTGAAAAAACATCAGCAGTTGTCCCAGCATGACAATAGCTGCTGGACATGTCTGCCATCCTCCTTAGCTCGCCCCATTTGTGGATCTTTGATACCCAGCCCGCTATTCCATCTTCCTTACTAGCTGCTATGCTTACTTTGACACCGGACTTTGTGATCACTGTAAATTACGAAATCCTTTCATTGGAATCCCCTGTCTTTATTTTTGTAGCAAAACCTCAGATGATCTGAGGAACTAGGTATGAGCAGCCTGAGTTTGACACTTAATTGAAGGTTAACCTGAGCACAGACTCGACTGGTTATTGGGAAAGTTTCCGTGGTCATGTCTGTGCTGGGGAGCCACAGAACATGACTGAGGCTTTGTTCTCAAGAACCAGCCAGTGTCCGGGCGAGGGGGTGGAGCTGACTATGCTAGGCAAGAGAAGCTGAAGGCTAGCCTTTGTTGAAGAGGTGAAGTCTCACTATGCTCCCCAGGTGGGTCTGGAACTCCTGGGCTCAAGGGATCTTTCCACCTCAGTCACATGAGTGTTGTGATTATAGGTGTGCACCACCACACTTGGTTTAAGGGAGAGTTAAAGGGAGGGCTCAGGCTCTTTGGGCACATCACTTTGATTTTTCAGTCCAAGTATTGTGTGCACCCCGGCGGCCCCTGCATCTATCTTCCTGTCTCTGTGCCACAGCAGACTGAAGCAGCCAGGGCTTCCTAGACAAACAACTGATTCTGGCTTTGTTATAGGAAATACAAGGTGGTCTTGAGCTGCCATCACACTAGAGAGAAAGGCAAATACCAAAGTCTGTTGGAGTCTGTCGGAAAGGTGCCTGGGAAAGGTTCTCACGGGCAACGGTGGGGCGCTGTAGGCACCTTCACAACGTAAAACAGAAGATTAGAACTGGATCAAGACACATTGTGTATTAAAATCCCATGGGCTCAAGGGGACACCAAAAGTGGGAGGGGGTGAGTAAAACCGTAGCCATTAGACAATAAATGCCGTCGATAAATGGACCCCAGGAAACTAGTGCACTCCGTGAACTCCCCACTTAAAGCAAGAGTCTGTAAATTACAGCTTAAAACCTACTTTCGTGGCCTATGTCTGCGATGTACTTAAGCTAAGAGTGAATTCTGTACTCTTGTGTGTGTTTATGGTGTGTGGGGGTGTGCGCAAGCATCCATGTGTGTGCCTGTGGAGACCAGAAGTTGACATCCCATATCTTCTCCTATTGTTCTCCACCATACTTTTGGAGACAGGGTCTTTCATTGAACCCAAAGCTTGCTGTTTGGGGCCAGACTGACTGGCCAGCAGGGCCCCAGGGCCTTCAGACATATCTCTGCACCCCTAAGAACTGGGTTATAGCTATGCACCACCCTGGTCAGCTTTTCCATGGCTGCTTGGGAATCCAAACTGAGGTCCTCAAGCTTTCTTGACCAGCACTTTACTCACTGAATTTTATTATTTATTTATTTATTTATTTATTATTTATTTATTTGTTTGTTTGCTTGTTTTAAGGCAAGACCTCACTGTGTAGCCCTGGCTGGCCTGGAACACACAGAGATCCACCTGCCCCTGCTCCCCTCCACCCTCCCCACTCCCGTGCTGGAATTTAAAGGCATGTACCACAATTGCCCAGCATAATCCTAATTTTACAGTCTTACAAGGAAAAGAATATGTGATAGAGATGTATATAGTTCAGAAAACTCAAAATTTAACTATTTGACACTTTATATAAAAAATTTTGCCATCACCTTACTCTGTGTTTTAATTACTCAACAGATACACCTTTGGGGAGGAAACATTTATTTGAGCTCACGGTTTCAGAGGGTTCCAGTCCAACATGGTGGTGAAGACAGGGCAGCTGGAGTGTAGCTCAGGCTCCTCACATCATGGTGGACCAAGAGGCAGAGAGAGAGGCTGGAACCCATCCTAGAGAGCTGCTTGTGCTCCTAGGTCCCACCTCATCAAGGTACCACCCCTCTCCAGATAGTGTCACCAGCAGGGTGGCAAGTGTTCAGAGCATGAGCCTGTGGGACATTTCAGAGTCCCACCACAACACCATGTCATATGTACATGCTTGCAGCAGATAAAAAGGAACCTTTGCAAGGAAGGTTTCCTGTGTTTTAAGTTTGATTTTATTCCCCTAAACAGTTCAATGGCTTCTGAGATGTTTGTTATCCATAGGTCACCATGATGTCTGCTGAATACCTGAAGCATTTGTGACATTATTTGTAGAACAGGTAACAGTGTGTCAACTGACTTTTGTCCCTGAGGTCGATGTAGCCTCAGCCTGAGAGGCACTGTGAACACTAAGTGGGTCATATATGTGTAAAATAACAAGCTTGAAACCGAAACCTCCCAAAAGTACCCTTTTAAACCACTCAAAAATAGCTTATTCTGTGAGCCCCTCCAAATTCTTTTGGCTAGGCATGGTTATGTACACTTTCAATCTCTGCACTCGGGAGGCAGGTTGGTCTCTGTGAGTCCCAGGTCTACATACATAGCAATGTTCAGGGCAGACTGGGCACCTTAATGAGAACATGTCTGAAGATAAAAAAGTAAAAAACAGGAACCAGGCATGTGGGTCAGTGGTGGAATACTTGCCTAGCATGTGTGAGGCGCTGGGTTTAATTCCCAGGACCCTATGAGAAGCTCATCTTCTCAGCAGCCCTCGATTAATTGTTTTCCATTGGCTGAAGCACCTGCTAGTCCAAGGATACAAGATCCCCTCCAAGGAATTTTTCTCGTGTGTGTGTGTGTGTGTGTGTGTGTGTGTGTGTGTGTGTGTGTTTGCATGCCATCCTTTTAAGAATGCTGGCACAGACATAATCATGCCCATTTCTCAGAGAAGGGAATGGGAATGAGGAGGCAGAGGGGTGTGTGCATAGTCACAGTGAGTCAGAGCAGATCTGGAAATAGAAACTAGCCATCACTCCCTGACATGCTCAAAGGACACATGACATCCTGCACCTGTTTCCGTGGGCGTCAGGGAAGTAACAAATGTAGCAATGGGGCGGCTGCCTCCGTGTGCACGTTTGTGCCTCCTACACCCAAGGCTGTGGTGTGCCAATGTCTAGGTGTTCTCCCAGAGTGCCAGGCTGGGAGATGGGAATGGTAGCAAAGGCGGCTTCCTGCACTGCCTTCTGGAAGGGGAGACTGGCTGGCCACAGTTGAGCTGTGTGTGGTGTACAGTCAAGTGAGAGGAAGAAAGGACGGGATGACACAGAGAGCTTGCACATCAGCTGGCAGTGGAACACCTGTAATCCCAGTGTTCCAGAAGCAGAGGCAGGAGGATTACCAGTTTGAGGTCAGTTGCAGAGTACTAGCCTAGTGCAGAGAGAGACAGAGACAGGAAGACAACAGACAGACAGACAGACAGACGGACGGACGGACGGACAGAGACACAGCAACATTTAGGAGGGAGAAGAGGCGGGGCATACATAAGTGTGTGTGGTCTACCTCTAAGGGGTTACTTAAGAGTGGACACATGACTTGTCTTCAAGGAAGGGAACTGCCTGGAAAAAAAAGACTAAGAAAACAAGTCATTCCTTTCGCCTTTCTTGAAGTTTGGGCACATCAGCATCAATCCTTGTGCTTCTTTGTCCAGCAACTACTTCTTGACCTCTCTTCTAGGCCCTGGGCACTCCTTAGGGCTCAAACCAAGTAACAGATCTCTGTCTTTGTGTCGTGTGCATGCCCACAGGAGACAAAAAGTATGAAAAAGAGTAATTAAAGTTTAAAACTTACGCTCGTCAGAGTTAGGTCAGAGAATCCATACATCAGTCATGAAAATGTTTCATAACACCAACCAGTGGCTGAGCTCTAGGGAAAAGGACTCCTTTTTACACACCAGTGGGGTCCACACTGACACAACCTAGAGTCTCATTACATTTCACGTGATACACACCCAGGTATTTGCACTTCTTGTGTGTGCAAGTGGATCTGTGCACAAGTGTGTATGTGTGCACTCACAGTGTGTAACATGGGATGCCCTCTGACTGGAACCACTGTCCTACTTTAATTTCTGTTGCTGTGGTAAAATACCCCAATGAAAAGCAGCTTAGGGGAGAAAGGGTTCATTTGGCTCACGTTGCCAAGTTACAGTCCATCACTTGCGGGAAGTCAAGGCTTTGGACATCCCCAGTCAAAAGCAGAGAGAGGATAAACACGTGGATACTTGCTTGATTGCTCTCAGCTAGCTTTCTCCTCTCTTACACTGCTCAAGACACCTTGCCTAGGGGATGGTGCTGCCCACGATGGACTAGGTCTTCTTACATTAACAATCAAGACAGTCCCCAAAGACATGCCCACAGGCCAACCTGACTGAGACAATTCCTCATTGAGATTCTCTTCTCTGGTGATTCTAGTGACAGCTAAAACTAACCAGCTTGCCACCCAAGATGACTCCTGAAAGGGTGGAGGGGAGAGGAAGGGGGGCCTTGAAGCAAAGCAAGAAAAAGGAGTCACCCGCCTGGGCTTTGAGTGTGCTTCTGGGCTTCAGGTAAGTCAAGGACATGTTGATGCTTTGGGGGCTGACCCCTCTCTCTGCTGGAACCTGGTGTCTTGTGCTTATCTATCTGTCTATCTATCTATCTATCTATCTATCTATCTATCTATCTATCTATCATCTATCTATCTATCTATCTATCTATCTATCTATCTATCTATCTATCATCTATCTATCTATCTATCTATCTATCATCTATCTATCTATCTATCTATCTATCTATCTATCTATCTATCTATCTATTTTTGTTTGATGTCTATCCTTATTTATTTTTTTGCTCAGGACTCAATCCAACAACAAACATTGCCTCTTCGGGTCCCCACTCTCACTGTCTGTCTGTGGTGCAGGGCATGGAGCCCTGCACCTTGGGCATGCTCTGAGCCCTGCTCCCTGCCTGCCCTTGGTAGTTGCTGTGGCTCATGATGCTGCTACCTCATTTTCTGTGTACTGTGATGGAGGAGAAGTCCAGTCAGTGTTGGCACAGAAACACTTTAACTGATACTTATCCCAGCTCTGGAATGCTAACATGTGGCCATGCCACACTGATGTCATTTCTCTGTCCTCTGTGGCAGGTCATGGGCAGGTCACTCTCCTTTCTGGAAGTACTGAAGCAATGGCCACACTCATGAATGGTATGTCTTTTGGGCTTCCAGCTGACATTTTGGGGTGGCCTCTGGGTAGCATTGCACCTGAGGGGAATGCCATTGGTGCTCTATGGTCTCATCCAGCAATGGGGTGATGATGGAGTCACCCCCTCATTTATCATGACAGGGGACACCCTCAGAGGGCATCAGAGATTTCCCCAGAATATATACGTCCCACGTTGTGACCTCTGTTCCTATCCAGAGGCAGGTGGTACATTTATGGACTGAGAAAAGGGCTCAATCCATGATAAAAATGGGTTTAGATATTGAATGCCCCCTGGAAAGCCACATAGTGAAGGTTTGGTCTCCAGCCTGTGGTGCTGTTGAGAAATGGCAGCACCTTGATGTAGCTAGAGTTTTCCTGCCTGGCCCACGGTCAGGATAAATCTCTTTCACCTGCCAGTCCCACAGCCGCTCAGACCCAACCAAGTAAACACAGAGACTTATATTGCTTACAAACTGTATGGCTGTGGCAGGCTTCTTGCTAACTGTCCTTATATCTTATATCAATCCATTTCTATAAATCTATACCTTGCCACATGGCTCGTGGCTTACCGGCATCTTTACAAGCTGCTTGTCCTGGTGGCGGCTGGCAGAGACTCCCTCCGCCTTCCTGTTCTTTTTATTCTCTCTGTTAGTCCCGCCTACACTTCCTGCCTAGCCACAGGCCAATCAGTGTTTTATTAGCAACACATTTGCCATACAGAACATCCCACAGCCCCTTGAGGATGTGGGGCTCAGTGTAGGGGAGTTAGGCCATTGGGGTCACATTGAAGAGATACCAGGCCTCCAGCCCCTCCCTTTCTCTCTCTTTGTTCCTGGCCACTGAACAGGCCGCCTCTGTCACACCTTACTGTCATACCAACTATACCAGGCAGAAAGCAGCAGGGCCAGGCATCCGTGACTGAATGCTCTGAATCAGTGAGCCCAGCGAAACTCCTCCTTTGTTAAGTTAATTGTCTCAGGGATTTATTTTATCAGTGGCTGAGAGCTAACACAGACTCTTTTGGTCTTAATTTTCTTTGCAAATGGGGATGATGGTCTCTCTGCCTTCTGGGTTGTTAGGAGTCAGTGAGCTGCTATGGGAACTCGTGCACACAGTGTCCTTGACAGGTAGACTACAGGGGTGGTAATTGATATTGTCCTTATCATTTCACACTAGGAACAGAGTTATTCAGAGTGATGGCTGCTGTTCACTCTGGGGTGCTGAGGGAGGTATTCATGGGAGGATGACATGTGGAAAAGAAGGCTCCTGTGAACCACAGAGGAGACCCTCACCAGATAGCACGTTGATCTTAGACTTCCAAACCCCAGAACTGTAATAAACTTCTGCTGTTCCTATGCCACCAAGATGCTGGCATTTATTTCAGCAGCCTGAGCAGAGCAGGGCAGTTGGCAAAGCAGTGCTACGCGCTTCCTGTAAAAGGCTGGCTGCGATATGTTGAGGGTCAGAGAACCGCACCCTGCACACTCTCCTCTCTGCACCCTTTCAAAACCCTGGAACATCCTGCACATGACTCAGGGCTTAGCACTTTCCCTTCCTCCCTGTCAAATCAAAACTGTCTTCCTTGGGCTGGGGAGCTGGCTCGGTGCTTAAGTGATAGCTGTGTAAACTTGAGGGTTGGGGTTTGGATTTCCAGAACCTACGGAAATGCCAAGTGGGTGTGGCAGTCCACCTGTAATTCTAGCCTCAGAAGGCAGAAACAGGAGATTCCTAGAGCAAGCTGTCTACGGGACGTAGCCATATCGGTGGGCTCTGGGTTTGGCTGAGAGACTCTGCCTCATTGAATAAGGTGGAAGAGTGATTGAGGATGATTCCTGACATCAACCTCCGGCTTCCACATACATGCACACACTCAGGCCCCACACAGAAAGCAGAAGCCACAGGATCTAATTGTTTCACATCCCCTCTGGCCTCCTTCCAGTTCCTATGAAGGCCTGCACCTCTCTATGCAAGATTTATTCAATACCATACATACAGATGTTCCTGGGAATGAGGAGAACACGATCTCTAAACCCTCAAAGATGGATGCTTACACCTGTGTTCCTCCCTAACCACCCCACACAGGGTGTGTGCTGAGCTGCAAGATGGGAGAGAGGAGATGGTTAGCTCAAGCACAGACCAAGTCCCACGGGCCCAGTTGTGAGTCTTCAGCTCTGGCACCCACCAACAGGGTGACTTTCTCCTGGCTGCTCTAAAGTACCATGCAGGACCTGGATGCTGCTGCTAAATGCTGGCTTCTGCCAAGAACCACAGTCAGCACTTCTTGGATGAGCACGGCCATATTTTCAAGATGAGAAAGATTCCCATCCCTCGGCTCCAAGAGGGAGAATAATATAACAAAGACAGAACTTGCAGGAAAAGCTTATCAGGAGTCCTGTCAAGCTTTGGGTGTGAATCCAGGAAACTTGTGCAACCCTGGGAAGCTACACAGTGTCTCTGTGCCTCCATTCCCTTATCTGAGGTGTGGAGACAATATTATGCCTTCATCCAAGGGTATTTAGAATGGTACGAGGCTCACAGCATCCTATGCACCCCTCTTCCTACTGGCTTTTATCCTCTCAAGGCCCTAGGCAAGTGGAAGGCCATACTGCCCTTTCAAACACAAAAAGAAAAGGGCAGTGTTTAAAGTGGACACAGGAGCCAGGTGTGATGCCTTGTGCCTGTAATCCCACCACTAAGGTGGAGGCTGGAGGATCAGGAGTTCAAGATCATGCTCATCTATATGACAATTTAAAGACCACCCTGAGGTACTTAGATTTTTGTCTAAAAAAAAAATCAAACTAAACAGATAAATTTAAGAAATGGGCAATGGTTAAGAGGATGTATGGCATCATGCTAATGAGACAAATGGAATGTAACTCCGTCATCGTCATGATAGGTAAATGATGTCAAATGAAGGGCAAGAGGGAGTTTCAGTGTTTGACAGACTGTGGGGGCATGGCCTGGAGGTGCAAGCCACAGTCCAGGTCTAAGTGGAGTGGCCTTCTGTGCCAAGGTCTGGTCACTGCAGGGCAGTCATGTCTTTTTCCTGATTTCAACGTTTGATACAGTCTCTAATAAATATTTTTCATCCAGGGACCAGATTGAAACTAAATTTTTGACTCTGATAATTTAAAATCTATTCAGCTTTTCTTGGGAAAGCATTCCCAAGCCATACACAACACCACACCTATGTCTGGTCATTAAATCTACCTCTTTTCTCCCTCTTTCGCTCTCCACCTTCCTGGTTTTCCTTTTCCCTCTTTCTCTCCCCTCTCCCTCCCCGATCCTTTAAAGCAACTTCCTCCCATCATGTTATTTCACTGTGTCCTTTCTTAGTTATCGCTAAAAGTGACAGACAGCTGCCTTCCTAATTGCAGTGTTATTAGAGAGTAACATTAATTATAATGGGAGCTCACTGGCTCACCAGTGAAAGTTATGACAAAAGAAGTGATCAGGAGTGACAAGCTGCACTTTCCAAAGATGTAAGGACATCCTGGGGGCCCAGATCCAGTGACCCTCCTTTCTGGTGACCAAGTACCATCTGTTTTCAGAGTCACTTTTACCAGCTCTAGCCAAAAGCTTAGAGCGAAAGGCCCAGGAGCATTAGAATAGTATGAGAACAATGTCACCAGCAACAGCTGGGAGTGACTGGAACCCCTCACAGGCCAACGTGACAGTCCAACTCTAAAGAAAAATCTTAAATATGTAGATCCACTTGAAGATCTCACCTCAAGGACAGACATGGAGGTGAAGACTTGTGATCCCAGCACTCGGGAGATGGAGATAGGAAGACCAGCCTTGGCTATGTTGTGAGTTCAAACAAACCAAACAAAAATCCTAACTTCGAACATGGATGTGGTGGCAGCAGATGCCTCCAATTCTAGTACTCAGGAGGCCGAGGCAGAAGAACTGAATCTGAAGCCAGCCTGGGCTGCATAGCAAGACCTTGTCTGAAAAACAAAACAAAACCCCCCCAACCCAACCAAACAAAAAACCACTAGACCCGGAGTGTGGGAAGGGAAAAGCTCAGCTCACACCTCAGAGGCGTTTGCCCCAAGTTGTGAGGTAGGAGTTGTGCGTCCACAAAACTAGACGAGCTCGGGCAGCACATCTGCGCTGCCTGCTCATTTCTAGAATTTTCTGGCTTCTGTAGTTTAGTCCACAGAAGGGTTGAAGAATTCCATAAGGTTTTCTCTGTAGACAGAAGTGGTCAAATGGCCATCAACAAAGTCAGCTTCCTGTCTTTCTGTTCCCGGAGACGGGCTGCTTCGTGTACAAGGCTGTCTTTGAGCCTGGTCATCATGATATGATGTGGGCTGCCTTTGGGAATCAATTATGCTGTCATTTACTTAATATCTTTCTTTCAGTTGACTCACTCCTGGTTTTGCTTAAATACCCACTTCAGCTTTGTTCTAAGCGACAATATCCACTAAATCACAGGTTGCATGTCACTAATTATATATGTGTTCCAGTCCACCTCAACATAAATAATTATGAACGAGACGAGAAACAGTGCCATGTGTGCTATCTGAAAGCCTCCAGTACCCTCGCTCGGGCAGACACATTCAGCAGCGAGGCTTGTCTTCTCTAACTCACTAGATTAGATAAGACGCCTCGTTGCCTGACACGCTGGCCCCGCCCCTTGAGTGGCCGTGCCTGCTGGATCTTAGCCTGACCTGTTTTGTAGGTTTCTGTACCACCTAGCCTAGGTCCGTATTACATAGGCCTCAATTCCAGGAACAGCTTGATATGTGCCCAGTCAAGCCAGACCGAGGTTCCCAATCTCTAAGACCTCATAGGGCCACAGCTGCCAGAAAGACTTAACTGGTTGCCCTGCCCCCACCAGGGCTGGAGCTTGAACCCAGATTCTTGTGTCATAGACAAGTGTTTTACCACTGAGCTATATTCCTAGCCCTTGAATTCCCATTTATCCCCCATCCCCACACTGGCCTAGCAGATGCCATCTTCCTATGCCTGGGACTCTGAAGTACTAGAGTTATGGTCATATGTCATCATATCAAGCTCAGAAAACGTTCAGTTTTCTGGAGGCGCTGCAATGAGACTCAAGGACCTCAGCATGCCGTGGAAGCACTCTGTCACTGAGTGGCATCCCAGCCCTTCCTTGAATGGCCTTTTAAGGAAACATCTGTCATTTCCCTGGGTACCTGGTGATTAACTTCCACAACTGGGTCTAGAAAGGTGACCACACCCAGGGCAGTCCCATCCTCTCTGTCAAGACTTTCTACAACAATGCAGATGTTCATGGAGAGAACACTAAATGTGTGCTGGGACTGGAAGAGCCTGGCATGCCATACACAGTCTAGACACACAGAGGAATACTGGAGGTCATTAGGGAGGATGATTAAGTATTACTGTTTAAAATAATCTGTAGGGTCGGGGAAGACGACTTCCTTGGTAAAACACTTTCCTTGTAAGTGTGAGGACCCGGACTTGAGCCCCAAACTCACATAAAAAGCCAGACATGGAGGTGGATGCCTGTCATCCCTGTTGAGATG
>CABHPQ010155037.1:0-15992 GCA_902168405.1 Peromyscus aztecus
CCCGGGGGAAAGCGGGGCTGCAGCCCCGGCGGCCGGAGCAGAAGCGAGCCCGCTCCGAGTGCCACGTCTCCAGGAACCCCCCTCCTTACTCTTGGACAACACTCCGCCTCCGCCCCGGACTCCGTCCCCCAAACCACCCCATGAGTGCTGGAGAGCCTCTAGATACATCTTTAGGGATCGGTGTCTTCATCCGGCCCACTCAGCCGTCAGCCCTCACGCTCCACCAGCCGGTGGAGTCCCACCCCGGGCCTGCACCCCAAGAGCGCAGCCTGCGCCCTAAAATCCGCCTGCGGGTCTAAGAGGCGCTGGCCTAGCTCCTTCCGGTCGCCGGGCAGGAGAGAGCAGGCTTCTAGGTTCCAAACGCGAGGAGAGACTTTCCTCTGGCTCTCCGTCGCCCCCACCCCCAACCCCTTGCTCGGGGTCTGAGCCTCGGATGAGGGGGGCTGGTCTGGCTCCCCAGCTGCCCGGGAGGGGGCGGCGGCCGGCGCAGCACGTAGCGCACGTGTCGGTCCCGCTCCCCACCCCCTTCCGCGCCGCTGTCGCCTCGACGGGGCTCCGGTGTTGTCCGTGCGCCTCCCTTCCGCCCCGGCCTCACTTCGGGTCTCCCACCACCCGTCCCCCTCTCCCGTTTTCCCAAACATCCGCGATGCACCATCTCAGTTTCGTGCCAACATCTGAACTCAGCACCTTTCATGCTCTGAAAAATTTGGTGTCAGGTGTCCCCCGGGGCAACCATGGGATGTCCCTCAGCTTTACTTGTTTTGAGTCTTTACACAACGTCCTGTTGCTACTCTTTATTGCTGGTTTTTAGCTAAACCTCAGCTTCCCACCGTAGTCCCTGCTACCTCCTCAGCACGTGCCCCACCCCTTGGTAAGCCGCTGGAGGGAAGGAGTAAACTCAGTACCAGGCACGTGGGACTTGCTCCACAAATATTTGTTGAAAGGGAGGGGAAATGGCCTTGAGTTTATGCGGCTCCAATTGGCTGAGGATGAAGCTTTGGACTGAACATAGAGAAGAATCTGCTTGTGCCCAGGAAGGAGCCTCACAATAACTCGGTGGTGGAGTGTTGAGACAGCCCACGCAGTGGGTGAATACAGTGAGATAAAGCGTCCTCCGCGTTCCCTGCCCTGCTCAATTCCACTGGAATCAGTATCCCTGCTTCTCAGCTGCAAGGCCTTCTCTGTGGGATAGCTGTACTCTTTTGGTCCCCACCCCCAGCCGACACCGTGATAAAGGGTCTCCTTATGGGCGCTGTCCTTGGAAAGCTGATCTGGTCTTGGGGAGGCATCTTTTAACTAAATACCACAGCCTCATCCCTACACATTTCTTATGCGCACACATAAGGGAGGGGAAGAGGGGACGATCTCTCCTAGACAAGCACTGCACCAGAGCTACAGTCCTGGAATCCGCTGAGTCAGCTCAACTACGATCCAAAAACCTTACACCTTCGGTTTACCTGGGTGTGAGGCCAAAGAACTAGACCCTTGTATGGATCAGACACTCTCAAGTGGAACGTTCCCACGATGGTGCTAGCCCTACCCACAGGGACTGGGAGAGGCAGAGCAACCCACACCAAGGCTTGGGCTTCAGGGCGTTTCTTCCCATTCCGGTTAGGCCACTTTAGAGGCCTGAGACTCTCAAGGAACAATATTTAATATTTTTATGTTTTGTTTTGTTTTGTTTTTCAGACAGGGTCTTGTTATGCCGCTCAGAATGGCTTCAGATTCACACTATAACCCAGACCGACCTCAAACTCACAGCAATCCTACGGCTTCAACCTCCCGTAGTTCTGGGCCAAAGAACAATCTTGTGCTCCTGGAAGTTTGAGAGGAAAATCATATTCCCTGTTCAACCACCAGCATTCTTAACTCAGGTCTCTGGGCTGAGAGACTCCTCTCAACATGCCCTGTTCCTCAGATAGCTCAAATGTTTGAAATTCTCTGTATCTGGGATGTAACATGCTGGAACTTTCCAGAGCACCACCGCATCTACCATATCTGTTTGAAATTCCCGATCCAGCTAAGTCACATGATGTGTCTAGCAAAGCACAACTCCCTACATGCAAAAGGAGGTTTTTTCACATTTTTCTTCCCTGGCATGAATGACTGATGTGTAAAAAACAAAACAAAACAAACAGCAACAACAACAAAAAAAATCCTGAAATATTTCTCTAACACAAATCAGGGCATGAAGTAGGTGCATTGCTCTCATAATTTTTCAGATGGAGGAACTGAGACTCGGATTAATCAGCCAACATCACACTGATACTAATTGCAGAGCACGGATGAGAATGGCCATCTCAGGCCTGCCTTTGATCTTCCCAAACACCAGACAGACTTCTGAGAGCTACAGGCAGACACGGGCTCCCCCTCACACCTCCCGCCAGCCAGGCCTTTACCGGGTTGTGTCTGGGTCGCACAACTTCCTTCTAGGCTGCAGTGGCTTTTTGAGTGACAGCACTTTCTCTCCAGTGTTTTGTTCATGGAGTAGCAAACGTTTCACAAGTTTCAAAATCAACTCATGAAGTTGATTTTGGTGACCCATAATGAACTATGTTTGAGAACAGACGCCTCTAAGGCTACTTCTTTTTTTCCTACCACTTTGACAACTTTCAAAAAGATGTACAAGAAGGAACAGCAGGTGCAGATGCTGGAAGGCCACCAACCACAAGCCAAGGATGAGGCCTTGGGGAAAGTCTGACTAGCGTCTTCATCTTGGACTTATAGCTTCCAGAATTGTGAATAAATGTGTACTGCTTAAACCAATTCCTTGAAATCGCTCTCCCTCTTGATATGTAGATAAAGCCACGTGATATAAATGTGTGTGTATGATATGGATACATAGTCACATATCCTGTTTTTCTTTCTCTAGAGAGACCTTAGGAATTACCAATAGCAAGTCTTCCTCAAATACCTAACTAATCCCTCATTTCAGCCACCGCCCCTCCCTCCCCCGTGTCTCCTGCCTGTCCCCAAGAACAGTGTATACGTGATACAGAAAGCCAATAACTACGCCTTGGCTCTTCTGCTTGGGTTTTGCTGTTTATTATTCACTTGTCTGCATTCTCCTACTCATTCTTCTGCCTTTGTCCACAGCCCATCAAACCTAAACCAATGCCAAACAAAGACCAGGATGTGAATGGAAGTTCTTCCCATTTTTGTTTTGCTTGGGGATTTTGAGACAAGCTGTCATGGTACCCTAGGCTGGCCTTGAACTCAGTATGTACTCAAGGATGACCTTGAATTCTTGGTCCTCTTACCTCTACCTCCCAAGTGCTGGGATTACATTGTGTGCCACCACACTGGTGTGTGTGTGTGTGTGTGTTTGTTTTGCTTGGCCTCCCCTTTAATTCAAGGACTTACTATATAGCGCTGGCTGGCCTGGAATTCCCATTAAAATTGGCCTTGAACTCAAAGAGATCTACCTACCTCTACTGGGAATTAAATTTATCCCAACTAACTTGAAATTTTTGAGCTCTCCCATTTTTTTAAGTATTCATCTCAATTCACATTTTCAAACAGTGTCGTCAGATGTGAGGAACAACAACCCTCTCCACCCTCCAGATTAAGTCAGTGTGCTGATGAGCTCCCGTGGTCCCCAGAGAAACAATGATTGTCTGTCGAGGGAGCATGGGCTGCCGCTCCTGGAAGAAGTACAGAAGGAAGGGCTTGTTCCTCACCATCCCTAACCTGCAGATACGGTTCCTCCTCCCAGGAGTAGAGGAGAATTCTGACTTCAGCCAAATTCAAGTCCTTACCCAGAACATACAGTACCAACAAGCACTGTGTGGCAGATGAGAGCATTAGAGCCCCCTTAACTGCAGATCAGAAGGATGTGGGCTGCCAAAAGTGTAAGGAGACTAAAGCCAGCCTGAGCCAGAGTCAAGTCAAATCCAGCATGGGCCACTTGAGATCCTGTCTTAAATAACAAAAGAACCCTTAGGCACTGGAGAGTAGTCATCAGCCATCTTCAGTTGTTAGGGGAGGAGCCGGGCTTCAGAAAGACTGAGTCATTTGGCCAAGGTCACATGAACAAGTTGAACAGAAGCAGATTCTAGCCTAGTTTGTCGGAGCCCATAATCTGTGTGTTTTAACCATCCTGAACCCACAGCCATTCCATGGCCTCACGGCACTGTTATGCCCTTAGCATCTATCATAGTGTTTCTTGGTGAACTTTGTCAACTATCGGGATTCTCCCATAACCCATGAGCTAATAAAGACATGGTTCTCCAGGCCAGGTACTCTGCAAAATGTTGTAGATATAGTATCAAATAAAACCAAGTGTCTGCCCTTCTGGAGTGTAGAATTCTAGGCTAGTGAACAGTGACGGACAGCAAACACAATAACCAAGATTGTTTCTCAGGAAAGTATAACAGATCATCCAATAGGGAAGGGAAGGATGGAAGTGGCGGCACGAGCCGGTAGCTCAAGGCAGCAGAGGGAACATCTGAGCTTGGAGTTCAGGGACAGGGAAGGGGCAGCTATGGGGTAAATCTACAGAGAAGTGTTCTAAAAGAACAACATGTGCAGAGGTTGGAGAGATGGCTCAGTGGTTAAGAGCACTAGCTGCTCTTCCAAAGGACCCAGGTCCAATTCCCAGCAACCACATGGTGGCTCACAACTGTCTGTAACTCCAGTTCCGGGGATCTGGTCGCCTCATACAGACATACAGACAGACAGGCATAACACCAATGCCGACGAAAGCATTAAAAGAAGAACAACATGTGCAAAGACCCTGACTCGAAAGTCCCGTATGAGTCAGGACATACTCCAAGAAAACAAGCCTCTAAGTCTAGAAAGAAACTTCACAGGTAGGCCATAGAAGTCAGGACTTCTTTTTTTGTTTTGTTTTGTTTTGTTTCTGTTTGTTTGTTTTTCGAGACAGAGTTTCTCTGTGTAGCCTTGACTGTCCTGGAACTCACTCTGTAGACCAGGTTGGCCTTGAACTCACAGACATCCACCTGCCTCTGCCTCTCCAGTGCTGGGATCAAAGGCGAGCAACACCGCCTGTTGAGTTTCCAACTTATTTGCAATGAGAGGCCACCAGAAGAGGTATCTCATTTGATTTCGAATTTTTCGTTTTCTTTTCATTTTATTTCTCTGTTTTGATTTTCTTGAGACAGGGTTTCTCTGTGTATCCTGGCTATCCTGGAACTCACTCTGTAGACCAAGCTGGCCTTGAACTCATACAGATCCACAGGCTTCTGCCTCCTGGGTGCTGGAATTAAAGGCGTGCATGGTTAAAAACCCACTGCTGCTTCTCCTTCTCCTCCTTCTCCTCTCCTCCTCCTCTCCTCCTCCTCTCCTCCTCCTCCTCCTCCTCCTCCTCTTCCTCCTTCTCCTTCTCCTCCTCCTCCTCCTCTCCTCCTCCTCTCCTCCTTCTCCTCCTCCTCCTTCTCTTTCTCCTTCTCTTCCTCCTCCTCTCCTCCTCCTTCTCCTCTCCTTCTCCTCCTCCTCCTCCTCTCCTCCTCCTTCTCCTTCTCCTTCTCCTCCTCCTCTCCTCCTCCTTCTCCTCTCCTTCTCCTTCTCTTCCTCCTCCTCCTCCTCCTTCCTCTCTTCTTTTTTTAGATAGGATCTTTTTATGTAGCCCATGTTGGCTTCTAACTCACAATATTCTCACCTCTTTAGACTCTTGAGTGCTGGGAATACAGACACATGCCACCTTACTAGATTTTATTTATAATTTTAATTTTTTTAAAGTACCTAATGTGTATAAGTTTTTTGCCTACATGTTTGTATGTATGTATGTATGTATGCCACATGCATGTCTGATGAATGTGGAGGTCAGAGGAGAACATCCAGATCCCCTGGAACTTGTGAGCTACCACATGGATTCTGTGACTCAAGCCTGGGTTCTCTGAAGCCCAGCAAGTGATCTTAACCATTGAGTCATCTCTCCAGTCCCTTGATTTCGGAATTTTGGTTTGGGGGTTGTTGTTTTGTTTGTTTGCACTTTGTTTTGAGATAAGGTCTCACTGTGTACCCCTGATTATCCTGGAATTCAACCTGTTGATCAGGCTGGCTTCAAACTGATAGAAATCCACCTTGCTCTGCCTCCCAAGTGCTGGGATTAAAGGCTCACCCAGTTTGATTTGTAATTTGAAGAGGTGTCTCTGACGGGAGTGGAGGGCAGACTGCAGGAGAACAGGGTAGAGATTTGGAACGGCCCAGATTAGATAGACTGGTACTAACTGTAGTCCGAGCAGGCGGTGAAAAGGGGTGCTGTTCTGGTAAAATTCTGAGGACATGGTAACAAGATTAAACAGATTGGATGTGGAGTGCTAAGAAGAGAAAAGCATGAAGGATAGCCCTGTACCCCCTGGCACCCAAGTAATTTACGGAAAAGGTGATGGTGGAATTTACTGTGATGGAGAGAACGTGAGGAAATGATAGAATAGAAGAGAGAGAAGTGATTCTTATTCATCCAAGCAGAGGCCTTAAATAGGTGACCTGGAGTTCAGGTGGGTGTATCTCTCTCTCTCTCTCTCTCTCTCTCTCTCACACACACACACACACACACACACACACACACACACACACACAGGTCTGGGGTTAGCCAGAGAGAATGTGGAGGAAGAGAGAAAGCTTTGAGACCATGTGTGTTGATGGCTTAGGAGAGGTATGAGCCAGGGGAGAAAGCTAAGAGGGAATGGTCAATGGGGAGCTGGGTGTCAGAATGAAAGGGGTTCCAGTGGACTCAAGGCGTAGACACGTGGGAAAGAATATGAGTGCTCTAAAGTCCACACTGTCAAGGACTCAGTGTATAGAATTGCAGACATGGGACATAACTTGAAACTCAGTTCAAGGGAGGGATTTTCCTTTTTGACTTTCCTTCCACAGGAAGCTAAAAGGCCTGCTTTTCTGTGATGACAAAGATCCAGCAGAGAGGGAGGAGAGATCACGCAAAAGAGAGAAGATGAATGCAAGGGTGACAAGCTCGGAATGTGAGAGGGAGCAGAGGCCAGTGAAAGGGTGAGGGAAGGAGAGAATGCAGAGTTGCAGGAAAGCAGGATGTGACGGGGCGGGCTTGGTGGTTCTCCACATCTGTCTGTTAAAGGATACAGACCAGCTGCTGGTTTTTAGGGCAAATAATAATTCCTAGGTAGGGATTATGAAGCACACGCTCACACATGTAAGTCCTGCACCTGTGCCCCTCTGATGCTATGAGTGGGGGGGGCTGAGACACAATCGTAACATCACAGAGGGAGCTGAGCTCAAGGGGAGGAAACCTCAGAGACCTGAGACCACTGTCCCTAACTCCTCTAGTCCTTGTCCTGCCTTCGCCAGAAGACTGTTGACCTGAGAGGGCTGGGCAAGGACAGAGTTTCCTGCTGCGTAACAACGCCACAGAAGGACAGAAGGACAGAAGGGAGTGAGCTATGTCTACTGTGGTGAAGTCTTTTAACTGTAATTGTTTAGCCTTTTCATTGAGTGTACTTGTCCATGCATTTATGGTCTAGAGAAGCCAGGGTCGTCTGGGTCTCTTACATAGAAGTTCATAAGGTAAGAACAATTTTTATCTATAAAACCTTATTATTATGAGTATTTTTTTTTTATAACTATAATCACAAAACTCAGGGCTGGAGGGAGGGCTCAGCACTTAAGAGCATGTGATGCTATTTGCAGAGGACCTGAGTTCAGTTCCTGGTACCCAGAGCAGGCAGCTCACAACCACCTGTAACTCCAGTTCTAGGGGGATCCATGGGCACTGCACTTGCATAAGCACAGACATAAGAACAAATGATTTTGCTGTTGTTGTATTTTTTCTTTTCTTTTCTCTCTCTCTCTCTCTCTCTTTTTTTTTTTTTCCCCGAGACAGGGTTTCTCTGTGTAGTTTTGCGCCTTTCCTGGAACTCACTTAGCAGTCCAGGCTGGCCTCAAAATAAAAAGAGATCCGCCTGGCTCTGCCTCCCGAGTGCTGGGATTAAAGGCGTGTGCCACCACTGCCCGGCTAACACACATAATTTTTAAAAAAGAAATTTGGGCTGGAGAGATAGCTCAGTCCTTAAAGGCTAGGCTCACAACCCCCTCCAAAGAATTATTATTATTAATTTTAAAAAATGTGAACCCCACTAAGATGAGGCCATACTATGGCCTCTGGGTCATAGAAATCACTTGACTACAGTTTCTTTTTTGTGTCCTGAGTATACAGGACAATAATTGAACTCAAGTAACAAGGCATCTGAAGGTCTTTCTTCTAATAGTTTAGTGATCAGAAAAAATGCTCCAGAAGGCTGGATGCAGGCACTTTTGAACCTGAGCGGACCTGTGTTCCAATAAACTCACTTAACTTACTTTGTGTTAACAGAGCCTGTCCTAGTTAAGGCCTACAAGTTCAAGTATTTTTTAAAAAAATCTTTAGGCTGGGTGGTGGTGGTGCACACCTTTGATCCTAGCACTCGGGAGGCAGGCTGATCTCTGTGAGTACGAGGCCAGCCTGGTCTACAGAGTGAGATCCAGGACAGGCACCAAAACTACAGAGAAACCCCGTCTCGAAAAAACAAAACAAAACAAAACAAATATTTGATCTTAAAAGACAAGAAAGGTATCAATTTGACATAGACTTTAGCATCACATCAATTTCAGCTATTTATTTATTTGGTTTTTTGAGACAGGGTTTCATATAGCCCAGACTGACTTTAAACTCACAACATAACCAAGGACACATTGAACTCCTGGTCATTCTGTCTCCACCTTTCAAGTGCATTACAGGCATGTGCCACGGTGCTGTCGACTCCAGCCACTTAAAAGCTTGACTTTTTGTTGTTGTTGTTTGGTTGGTTTGCTTTTGAGACAGGGTTTATCTGTGTAGCCCTGGCTGTCCTGGAACTCACTCTTTACACCAGGCTGGCTTTGAACTCAGAGATCCGCCTGCCTCTGCCTCCCTGTGCTGGGATTAAAGGCGTGCGCCACCACCATCAACAACACCACTGTCACCCCCACCCCACCCTTTGGCTAATAGTTTGACTTTTTTTTTTTTTTTTCCAGAGCTGAGGACCGAACCCAGGGCCTTGCGCTTGCTAGACAAGCGCTCTACCACTGAGCTAAATCCCCAACCCCGCCTTTTTTTTTTTTTTTTATGTGTACAGTACAATGACCATCTGTTTCCTAGTACAGACTAGCCATGTTAATAATGTTCCAGCTAGCCCTTATTATTCTGAGCAGGGGAAACTTTGGGAAAGTTGAAACTCCAAACAAATGTATGAAGAAAGGCAGCAAATGTCATCACAGGACAGGTGACCTTCTTTCTCTAGGTGGGGAACAAGGTTGTGTGTGTTCTGTCGGGTTCCTAGATCAGAGCATATTCGTGAAAGTTAACAACAGTCTTACAGTCGGGAAGGAGAGGGTTCTCTCACTGTACATACTGACTTCTTGCTGTAGGAACCATACCCAGTGCGGACATGATGCGGTGTTCCACCATGCGGGCCTTCAAAATCTCTGTGGCCATGATATCCCTGTGGGTCTTCATCACCCTGAGGATACCTGAGGAAATTGAAGATGTCCAAAGAGTGGTGACTATTCTTTGGGAAACTGGGCGTGCGCGGTGGGAAGGGTGAGGACAGGCAGGTTGCCCAAGAAGTCTGGCCTTTCCTTCCAATCCTTTCCACCAGGAGCTGGAGGCTCTGAGTGGAGCTGGTGTGGATCTACCCATGATTCCATAAACTAGCTACATTTATTTGTCATGTTTCTCAAGGTAAGGGAGAAAACAAATACTGCCGGAGCCCATGCATCTTTTGGCCCATGGGCAAGCACTATGTTGGACACATTTTAGAAGAGTGACCCACCTCACTTCTTTCCCTAAAACAGCATATGGGAGGCTGGGAGAAATAAAGGCCAACGTTTTATGAAAGGTTGTGTGTGTGTGTGTGTGTGTGTGTGTGTATGTATGTATATGTATATATATATATATATATAAATATATATATATATTTCCTTTGTCAATTGTCCAGGTGATCAGAAATGACACTAAGAAGAACCCCAAATCCTTAGAAGAATGGCAGGCCATTAACTACAAATATTTGGAAAAAATCCACCAGAGAAAAAAGAGTGAGTACCAGGGAGAGGGAGGTAGAGTGTCAGGGGAGAGGAGGTCATATGAGGGAAGATGGCCAGGAAAGAAGAGAGCAGGAGGAGGAAAGGCAGGACTGTCCAGAAACACGTGAATCTGGCTGACAACTCCCTCCCCAATCCCAGGACATTGACGAGTCAGGGGGATGAAGAAGAAAGAACAGATAAAGGTAGTTGTTTTAATAGGTGGAATCAGGGGGTGAAGAGATAATTCAGTGGTTAGGAGTACTTGCTGTTCTTCCAGAGGATCTGAGTTCAGTTTCCAGTATCACACACACACACACACACACACACACACACACACCCCTGTAGGTGGACTTTTCTGTGTCTCACCTGAGTCAGCTCTGTCCTACCAGCCGGCTCCTGAATAAAATAACCACACAGAGACTTAATAAATATTAATTATAAATGATCAGCCAATAGCTTAGGCTTATTACTGACTAGCTCTTACAAATTAAATTAGCCCACATTTTTTTTCAGAGCTGAGGATCAAACCCAGGGCCTTGCGCTTGCTAGGCAAGCACTCTACCACTGAGCTAAATCCCCAACCCTAGCCCGCATTTCTTATCTACACTCCACCATGTGGTGGTATCTTTTTTCAGCACAGCATGTTCATCTTGCTTCTCTGTGTCTCCTGGTGACCCCATCCTCTTCTACCCTATGCTATCTTTTTGTCTGCAAGTCCCACCTAACCTTTTCCTGCCTAGCTATTGGCCAGTCAGCTCTTTATTAACCAATGAGAGTAATAAATATTCACAGTGTACAAAAAGATTGCTGTATACATATACAAAAAAAGTTTAAAAATACTTAAAATAGGTGGATACAATATGCTGACCACATATTACAAAACATTTCTGAATATTACATTATATATATATATATATATATATATATATATATATATACTCATCTGCAATACCAAACATGTTTACGTTGGGTAAACAAGGAGCATAACTCCATTATATAACTTAATATTTTAATCTGCAATTACAATCATGCCCTAGGAATGGATGGTTATGTGGCTTTTGGTGGTGGTGAGGAGCTGGGGAATGGATGATCATGTGGCTTTTCATTTATTGATTTGAAACAGAGTCTCACTATATAGACTAGGTTGAATTCATAGAGCTCCTCCTGCCTCTGCCTCTTGAGTGCTGGGATCGAAAGAATGCACCATTGTACCATGCTTTTTATTTTGTTTTTAATTAAGTGAAGACACACACACACAGGCATGTGTCTCTGTCTATGGCTTTATGTACATGAGTACAAGTACCCACAGAGGCCAGAAGAGGGCATCAGAGTCCCTGGGGCTGCAGCTACAGGCAGTTGTAAGTCTACCAGGTGGGTGCCAGGAACTGAACTGAGCTCCTCTGTAAGGGCAGTAGGCACTCTTAACCACTGGGCCATATCTCCAGACCTTATGTGGCCTTTTTTGGAGGGATATGGCACCAGTCTTTGTTTGTTGTTTGTTGTTTGTTTGTTTATGTGTGTATAGTACATGTATGTCTATGTGTATATATGTGTATGGTATAGGTATGGATCCCCAGGAGCTGGAGTTGCAGGTAGTTGTGACCTGCTGAATTGGGTGCTAAAAGCTGAACTAACTCTGCAATATCATCAAGCCTTCTCAACTACTGAACCATCATCTCTCCAGCCCCAACAGGTTTTTTTGTATTTGACACAAGGAGTCTCCCTTTGTAGCCTAGGCTAGCCTCCACCTCACTGTGTATCTCAAGCTGGCTTTGAACTTGAGGTCTTCCTGCCTCAGTGTCCTGGGTGCTGTGATTACAGGTGTGTACCCCATGAGCAGAAACTGTCCAGCTTTAAAGCATTTAAATAAGAGGGAAGAGAGATGAGTTAAAATATTGAAAAGAAGAATTGTGGCTAAGATTGTCTGCATTTTTAGGTAGAGGAATTCAATGATTAAACAAAATATATAAGAATGAGAAGCCAGGCGTTGGTGGCATACGCCTTTAATCCCAGCACTCAGGAGGCTGAGCCAGGCAGATCTCTGTGAGTTCGAGGCCAGCCTGGGCTACAGAGTGAGTTCCAGGAAAAGGCTCAAAACTACACAGAGAAACCCTGTCTCGAAAAACCAAAAAAAAAAAAAAAAGAATGAGAAGAAGCTGGGCAGTGGTTGCACACACCTTTAATTCTAGTACAGTAATTCTAGGCAGAGGCAGCAGATCTCTGGGAGTTCAAGACCAGCCTGATCTACAGAGCTAGTTCCAGGACTACACAGAGAAACTCTGTTTCAAAAAATAAACAACCAAAAAACAACAACCACAACAAAAACAAAAAGAATGAAAAGAAGATAAAAATCACTGGTGGGAAAAAATAAAGTTAGTTTTTGTTAGCAAGAGCAATCACTGCATTAGAGAACATTTGAGACTGGAGGGTCTACGAGCAGAGAGCCCGAATCCTCTGGCTTTCTGGGCTTTAGGACTAAACTCAGGGCTGAAAGGATTTGGCCAACACCACAGTCAGAAGTGGCAGAACCTGGGTAAGAATCGCAGGCCCCAGCCTCCCGGGTTCCCAGGCGCCCGACCTCCGGGGTTCCCGGGCTGGGGAAATGGAACTGTGTAGGTTGAGTGCTTTCCCAGAGTGTGTATCTTAGCAACAAAGCAACCTGGGAAGGAAAGGGTTATGTCAGTTTATGCCTCCAGGTAACATTCCATCACTCAAGGAAGTCAAGACAGGAACTCAGGCAGGAACCTGGAGACAGGAGCTGATGTGGAGACCATGAGGGGCTCTGTTTATTGGTTTGTTCAGTTTGCTTTCTTCTAAACCCCAAGACCACCTGCCCAGGGGTGGCACTGCCCACAGTGAGCTGAGCCCTCCCAGGTCAGTTATTAATAAAAAAAAAATGCCCTACAAACTTACCTACCGGCCAAACTTATGGAGGCGTTTTCCCAATTAAGATTGCCTTTTCCAGGTGACTCTAGCTTGGGTCACGTTGGCAAAAACCAACCAAGACAGTGTAGATGAAATCTGTCATTCACCCCTTAGCACCTGAAAAGCAGGGGCTCCTGGCTTTTAGAAAAAGTCCTCCCCCCAATATATCTTTATTAAAGGGGAACTTTGGGAAGATGAACTGAATAAAAGGATAAAAGCAGAAAGAGTTATAATAACCATAATAAAAGTTAATATTTATCAAGTTCTTTAGCCACAAGCTTCAAGTTTTAAAAAAGACTCAGGAAGGTTGGACATGCTGGCACACACGTGCACTCTCAACACTTGGGAGGCTGAGGCAGGAGAACTGCCCTAAGTTCCAGGTCATCTTGGACAACACAGTGAGTTCCAGGTCAGCAAGGTCTACACGGAAAGACCTTGTTTTGTTTTTGTTTTTGTTTTTGTTTGTTTTTTTGTTTTGTTTTTTTATTTGAGACAGTGTTTCTCTGTGTATCTCTGACTGTCCTGGAACTCACTCTGTAGACCAGGCTGACCTTAAACTCAAAGATCCACCTACCCTTGCTTCCCCAAGTGCTGGGATTAAAGGCATGTGCCACCACTGCCTGGCTATAAATAAATCTATTTTTTAAAAAAAATGAGTAGCAAGAACAGAGGATGGAGAGATGGCTCAGTGGTTAAGAGCACTGACTGCTCTTCCAGAGGCCCCAGGTTCAATTCCCAGCATCCACATAGCAGCTCACAACTGTCTGTAACTCTAGTTCCAGGGGATCTGATGCCCTTACACAGACATACATGCAGGCAAAACACCAATGCACATAAAAAAAATCTTTAAAAAAAGTTTTTTAAAAAAGTAGCAAGAATGCACATTCCCTCTGCCAAGTAAAGAAAAATACCCTAAATAGCATTCTCTAAT
Source organism: Peromyscus aztecus (assembly GCA_902168405.1). Classification (NCBI taxonomy): domain Eukaryota; kingdom Metazoa; phylum Chordata; class Mammalia; order Rodentia; family Cricetidae; genus Peromyscus; species Peromyscus aztecus. Next base: position 13,892 of record CABHPQ010155037.1, read on the forward strand.
CTTTAAGATTTATTTACGTGTGTGTCTGCACACATGTGTGGGTGGGTGTCCATGGAGGCCAGAAGAGGGTGTTGGATCCCGGGAGCCGAAGTTACAGGCTCTTGTGAGTCTCCCAGCATGGGTGCAGGGAACCAAACTTGGGTCTTCAGCAAGAACAGAGATTGAGCCACCTCTCCAGCCCCATTCCCTAATACTCCTAGGTTTGTTTTGTTTTATTTTATTTGAGACAGAGTCTCACTATTCTACGTAGCCTGTACTGGACTCATGATCCTCCTGCCTCAGTTTCCCTGGTACTAAGGTTGGCTTACAGGCAAGCCTCATCGCACCTTGCTTTCTCTAACCTTTTGCTCACTCTCACCACCACACATTGACAGCTGTCTCTATTTTACCTCTCCTCAGCATGGCTGACAGTGGGGATCACCTCAGTGTCACGACAGGGTCAAGGTGGCCTCTTGGATACACTGGCCTCCCTGTACCACGCCTCCTCTGTAGCTGAGCAGAAACGGATGACAGTTCTGGTTCACCTGGCAGATTCGGATTCCACCTGGCTCAGGGAAACTGTTCTCCATATCTGCAGCCTCTACAGCTCGCAGATCTTGACAGGGCAATTGCTACTGATCCATGCCCCATCTGATGCCTACCCCACTGTGAATAACGTCCAGGATGAGCTCTCTCAGGCGCAGATGTACTCCAAGCAGAATGTAGATCACGCCTTCCTCATGAGCTTTGCCACAAAGCTCTCCACTTACTTCCTGTTGATAGAGGACGATGTCTTTTGTGCCCCCAACTTTGTCTCCCACATTCACTCAAAGGTGATCAACAGGAAACCTCACACATGGGTGCTCCTGGAGTTCTCTAACATGGGCTTCCTTGGCAAACTTTTCCACAGCAGGGACCTTCCACTCCTGGCCCATTTCCTCCTCCTCTTCCACAAGGAGCGACCGCTGGACTGGCTGATCCTTCACTTCCGTACCCTGCTGGCTCAGCAAAACCCAATCCTCTGCAGACCTTTCCTCTTCTACCACAGGTTATCTCACTTCACTTTTGAGAACAAGACCTCCACAGCCCAGGAAAAAGGTCCTCATGGGCCTGATGAACTCCCTGGCGCTGTTTTCACGGACATGAGACTCTCTGGGGTTCACTCCCCGCAGGAGGCCTACGCTCTGGATGAGTCGTTCTTTTGGACCTACAATGTCAGTACAGGGAACTATCTGACGGTAATTTTGAGCCGTCCAGCGAACCTGAACAGAGTGCAAGTAAGAACAGGCTCCATCATGGATGGAAAGTACATCCTAAAAAAGGGTCAGGTGGAGCTAGGCTACCAGCCTGAAGGAACGCCCCCAAACTGTACCAGCTTTACCCTGCTGGGCCGTCTTGTGCAAGGGCAGATGGATCGGATCATTCCGAAAAGCACCGGGGACCAAGTAAGCTGCGTGAAGCTGGCCGTAAACGCTAATCAGGCCGGTGGTCTCATGATCAGGCATATCTACCTCTGGAGGGCGGGGGATGCCGAAGACAGAAAAGCTGATCAGAACTGATGGTATGTCAGAGTATGAACAATTAAAAGCTTGAAGCCATTTCCCTCTAGCCAATATGAATGACACTGGGGAAATCCAAGGGAACAGAAGGCAGGAAAAGAAAGCACTGCCATTTTTCTTTTTTTTAAGTGCCACTAAAACATTAAGAAACATTCTTTCCTTTTTCTGCCCAAACAAGCCACTCAAGTAGGATTTTGTTGCTGTTATTTTACTCTGACACATGCAGCTTTCCCAAATTTGGTGAAAGGCCTTGGTCCCTTTCAGAATCCTTACATTCCTGGGATGCTTGGCTCTCCCCAAGCAGGGTGTGTGTAAGTGTGTATGCGCACTTTGGTGTTCACAGAGGTGGAGGGTGAGGAGTAATGTGTAAGAGGATGAGAAGCACACCAAACTGTTTTAGTGCTGGAGATTGAACTTGGGGCCTTGAACATGCTGAGCAAACACTCTGCCACTGAGCCATCCTTAGCCTCTGAGGAGTCCTTAGGACGGACATAGGAAACAGAGAGAGAGATAGCGGGTGGTGGCGCACGCCTTTAATCCCAGCACTCGGGAGGCAGAGCCAG